>JAKSZT010053837.1:877116-915664 GCA_026826555.1 Tolypeutes matacus
TTTATTCATTTATCCCCCCCCTTGCTGCTTGTGCTCGCTGGGTCAGCTAACCACGCTGTGCGGGCGGGCTTGCCTTCACCAGGAGGCCCCGGGAACCGAACCCGGGGCCTCCCATATGGTAAACGGGAGCCCTACTGATTGAGCCACAGCTGCTTCCCGATTTCTGGTATTTTTCATCAGCACCCCTTTAGCTGACTAATACAGAATTTGATAAAAGGAGTAGGGTCATACTTTTGCAATTACCAAAAATGCTGAAACGGTTTTGTAAATGAGTAAGGGATATTTTTTGGAGGAATTGTGAGATGCTTGATGGAAAAGGCCTACAGTGCTTTGAAGAGACTGTTGATAGTAATATGGATGCTAAAGAGACTTTTTATGATGCCTTAGAAGTAAATGATGAAACTATTATTGGAAACTGGAGGAAAGGTGATCCATGTTTTAAAGTTGCAGAGACCTTAGCAAGATTGACTCCTGATGTTTTATGGAAGGCAGAATTTGAAAATGACGAACCTGAGAATTTAGCTGAAGAACTTCCCAAAGTAAACTCGGAGAATGTGGCTTGGTTTCTCCTTGCAGCTTATAGCAAAATGCTAGATGAGAGAAATACACTAAGGACTGAACTCTTGGGCACAAAGAAGACAGAAACTGATTCTGGAAATTCCAAGCCTTCAGAAATCAAGCTCCCAGATGATAGTGCCCCATTTGTGGACTAGCCTAAACTTGGAACTTGTAAATCAGGATTGAAAATGCAGTTATCTCGGAAAGAATTGTGAAAGTCTTACTGTCTGATGGCTTGGACCCCTGCTTCTTGCATGCTAAACCAACAATGTTTTTGAGAGCGCTGTATGAACAAAATCACTGTCAGCTTGGACTAAAAGGGACATCACTTCAGTCATTTCCCTAAACAGAGCAGGATCTCTTCTGGCCCTCCATAAATTCTATATTGCCTATTAATGATTACATAGGCCAACTTGGAAGATTCTAAAAGTTGACACTTGGAATGTTGAGTTGAAACATGTGAGAATGAAAATGATGGAGACCTATATTTGCAAATAATTTCATTCTAATTGTGTGTTCAGATAATGGTTACACAACCACAGAATATTTTAATAGTGTAACAATCACTTTAGGACCCCTCTACTAGAATCTCTATCTCTTCCTAATTTGATTTTTCCCTCCAGCTTCAGTGTGGTCTCTCTATTCACCCCTCTTTCATTGAGTGATGATGTCTGGTAATCCCAAAATGTTTTCCATACAACCTTGAGTTATTTCAAGTATATCAGTGCAAAAGACCTTGGATCTGGATGACCAGATCCTGGATTATCAGGCTATCATTTTTAGAGTTTATATTTGTAACTGTGATAATATTTGTAGTTCCCTACTAGAGTGTTTTTCAGTTCTCAATCACAAACCCATAAATGGATTAGAAATCATTCAAGCTGGGATATATAAAGGAAATTTGTTGGGACACTTCACTACCCTCCCCTCAACATCAGCTGTCTGATGGCAATTGGGTCAATATTCTTTTTTTTTTTTAATCCCATTATAAACTGCTATCTAAACAACTCAACCTGCCTAAGGCAATTACTACTCTCTTCCTGCCCACTTTTTATTGTTGTTGTTGTCTTTGTTGCCTGAGTGCCATCTTTCTTTTGGATAACGTAAATCTTCTAGTATAATTTAGCCCAAGGAATGGTGATTGAGTTGGCAGACTAATTATTTCCTCCTGAATATTTACTTTCTCTGCCCCCAAGATAAAGTTTATCTAAGGTGCCCAAGTTTGTAGAATCTCTTTTATCATAGCATCTACCTATCCTGTTCTGTGCCAATAGCTTTAAATTGGGTATACCTCTCTGAATGTCATGCCAATCCAGGGTTGCCCATACATAATATTCCTAACTTCTTTGAAAGAAATATTCCATTTGTTAGTCAGAGATGAAGGGTGGCAATTATCCCTTTCAGGGTTAGACTGCCATAATTCCTCCTTTACCTATTGCAATAAGTAGTTGTACCATCTGGAAGAGACTCTTCACCAGATTTCACAGCACCTGAGTATTGATTATCCACCCAAATACTACCATTCACTACATAGAAATAGGGATGTGCCCCCTTCCTCATTTATTCTAAGAATCTTCTAAGAAACCATGCTTACAGTAATTTATCAGGTTTCTGCTATATTTCTCCACAAGGTGTCCCAGCTCTTCAACAGATTATCATTTGGATTCCCTGGGCAACTTGCCATTGTTCCCTCCTATCTGTATATTTTGAGCAAGCAATGACCATATGTGAGTTATTTTGAAAATGAATGTAAAATCTGCCCAAAAGGCCATAAAAGCCTGGGAGGATTTTACAGTAATAGGAACAACTGGTCGTCTTTCTCTTCCTACGTATTAGCTTCCTCTTTTAAAAGTCTAATTCTCACCATAGCTACTAATAACAACTAGGGAAGAGTCTTTGAGTATTTTTCTTGACTTTGTTTTCTATGCATTAACTAATTACCCTGGGTCTACATTTGTTTACTCCAGATTCCTTTGTTAAAACTTGTCCCCATCACCTGCTGAAGGCTTAATCCACGTTATTTCAAGGATATATAAGTTGCCATCTCGGTCCCATATTCTCATCAGATTTTCTCATACCTACCCTCCATTTTCTTGCAATAGAGTGCCTTACCATTATAATTCATGGGTATAGTTGTTAAAGTGTTAATGTGTCAAAGAAGACTCAAGAGAATATAAGGCATTACAACATTAAACTTTACTAATGATCCAAAATACACAGGCAAGAGCCAGGTGGAGACATAGCATGTCTTGCTAGGTATGCTCAAATGTATCAGACTTAGTTTTCAATAAGACTTTTCTTTCTCTTTTATAATGACATGTTTTGTTTTTTTATATTAGCAAACGAACTCTGAGTGTCTATGGAAATACTTTTCTCATATGAATTTGTTTCAGTTTGGGCTTACCCTCCCATTCTCCAGCCAACTATACCTCATAAATCCATAAATTTCCAATTTATGTCCAATAAGCAATTCATATAAGTCTAGATATATCTTGTGCAAAAGAATTGTTTCAACAGGAATTCTCCATTATCTTTTTGTTAGTAAATACAATTAGATGCTTACAAGAAAGACTAGTCCCTGTCAATAATTCCCACATGGGTATCCAATCCCAAGTAGGTTGGAATGAATCTCAGGCCTGCTATTAACCTCTTGATTCCCAAACACCAACAATGTCTCTGGATCCAAGCCACTTAGACACTTAAAGGAGGTGCTTCACAGTGGTACATGGGATTCATTTTCATTCTAATTTACTCTTACCTCAGCTCTAAACACTGCTCTCAGGATGTCTAAATTTCTGCAACATGGTCTACAACCACATAACTGATGTAGCAAGTTTAATCCCTCCCCACTGGACCTTCTTTCCAGCCTCTCCTCCCCATTGAGCTCAGTCACCATCATCTTGTTCTACCTTGTAGCTTTTTCATCTGAGGGCTGGAAGGAGACTGAACAGCTGGGTTAGAATGCACATATACATGCTCCAGAGGCAGGCAGGCTTAGTACCCATTTCAGCACCTACGGACATGGTGATCTTGGGAAAGTCATTTACTATTTCTGCACATTAGTCTTCTCACAAATAAAATGGGACAATATTGTTTTATAAAACTTGAGAAAATTAAGTAAGTTCATCCACATAAGCTCTTAGCAGAATGCTTATTCTGTGCAAGTAGAATAAGCAATCATTATAAAGTACCTATTAGCTTCTCCTGTCTTTATATATAAATGCTTAAATATGCTTTACCAAGGTTTGCAAGGTATGTTTTCACATGAGCATTGATATTTGTAAGGAAAATGTAAATAAAATTAAATACAAAAAAGCATAAGGAGAAAAAGTGTAGGGTACTTTGGATGACCTGAATGTAGAGCATGATGTAAGTACATAGATTCTAGGACTGTAACAGACATTTACTCCTATTTGAATATCCATGTGCTCCTCCAAGTTTCCCAGTCTGCTAACAGGGTAGGCATAAAAAGTATATATTACCAAAGGAAGACTCAGAGATAAGAAGCATTTAGAAAGTAAAAGTTTACTTGCAAAGAGGTGCAAGGGAGTCAGTTTTCACAAGGACTGACTTCCAAATAAAATCAGAGCAGATATTAAAGATATCTAAGGGGGTAAACCTGGCAAGATTATCAGGGTTTCCTTAATCTTTGTGGTGTAATAACAATTGTTTTACAAGATTACTACATCCATAAAGGTTGTGACATATTTTCAGTCATCAGCATAGTAAAAGTCAGAGATGAAGCTGCTTTAGAGAGACCAGAGTTTAAGAAATCATCAAAGTTTTATAATATTGAGAAACTAAAGCAAATAGGGTGACTTGTTATTTTGGGTTTATAGCAGAATCTGAAGTAATTTTTTTATATTTCCTGACTGCAAGATGTCAAGTGCTTACTCATAATCAAAGCAGGTCAACATATATGTTGATATATGTCCATATATATAATTTCTATAAATAATATATGTTATACATACATATACATATGGATATATCTCCTTGGAATAGATTTCATGATGCAGAATTCCCTCTCAAAAGTTTGAACTGTTTCATCTATTTAAAACTATATCTATTACTTATTTCTGACTATAAAATCAATGAATGTTACTATTGAAATGCTGGAAAAGACCTGAGGAAAGAGGCCAGATGTTTTTCTCCAGTCAAGTTGCTCCCCATTGAAATAAGAAGAGTGGAAAATAAGTGTTCTTTCTAAACATTAGGAGAGTCTGGCTGCTACCCCACTGTTCTAAGGGGGTTGAGCCTGTGCCCTGGAGATTGGGAGAGTCTGGCCTTCACCCCAGTGTCCTTGGTTGGTTAGGCCTTGAATTCAACCACCACCCCATGCCTGATGAAGGTGGAGCCAAGAACATGGCCTCTGGGCTGCTCCATCAGACGCTGAGGTCAGGAAACCATGATTCCGTAGATGACTCTTGCTTTGGTTTGCTAAAAGCTGCAGGAAGTAATATATCAGAAATGGGCTGGCCTTTATAATGGGAATTTATGAGGCTAAAAGCTTACAGTTCTGAGGCCATGGAAGTGTCCAAATCAAGGCATCATCAAGAGATGCTGTCTCACCAAATTGTGGTTGTGGGTGATCAGGCACATGGTAGGGTATAACAGTAGCTCTGCTGGTCTCTGCCTTTTCCCTGAACTCAGCTGTGGGTCACCAGACTTCTTCCTTCTCCTTCAGGCTTCATCTCTTTTAGCTTCTCAGGGGCTTCTTTCTGTGCCTCTGTGCTTCACTGATTCCAGCCTCCAGAACCTCCCTCTCAGCCTCTTGGGTTTCTCTATCTCTGTAGCATTTTCTGTGCCTGAGGCTTTTATTCCACCTTTTATAAAGGACTCCGTAAAAGGATTAAGACCCACCCTGGGTCATGCACTACTGAAATGATCTAATCAAAAGGAAGGCCCCTTAACTGAATCTAATCAAAAGGTCCCATCTACATAGGTTTACACAAACAGGAATGGATTACCTGTAAGGACATGATCTTCTGGGGTCCACCCAGCTTCAAACTGCCACACTCTCAGACCTTGAAACCTAATGGAGTATGCGTTACTCCAGGTTTTTGGAACTGGTTGGAATCTATAACCCCTGTTTTCCCTGAATGTCTCCCTATGACAATGGGAACATGTATCCTATAACTGCCCCTCCTTTGTATATTGAAAGTAGATCTTTTGTTCTCAGTTCCACAGGTCCACAGCCTGAGGGGAATTTTGGCCCAGGACAGAACATTTATAACCAATTTTGATGAGGCTTTGTACTTAATATTGTTCCTTAAAGGATTTAAGGCTTTGGGGTATTGTGATGGAATGTATGTATTTTGCATATGGAAAGAACATGTATTTGGGGGGTCTGAGGGTTCAGTGTGACAGTTTGATGCTGGATGAACCACACAAAATCATGTCCTTAGAGCTAATCCCTTCCTTTGAATGTGAACCTATTATAGGTGGGAACTTTTGATTAGATTATTCCAGGTATGGGCCTTTCAATTAGATTAATTTAGTAAGGCATGACTTGGGGTGATTCTTAATCCTCTTACTTGAATCCTTTATAAATGGGATGAATATAGAGAGATACACACAGAGACAAACCCACAGAAGCTGAGAAACGAAGCCACAGAAATCATGAAGTTGAACATGACGAGACTGGGAGGAAAAGAGTGACGTCGCCATGTGCCTTCTCATGTGGTAGAGGAGTCCAGGATCGCCAACAGCCGGTATTTGGAGAAAAAAGCACCACCTGATATAGCTCTGATTTGGACATTTTCCCCACTCTTGGAACTGTAAGCTTATAAGATAATAAATCCCAATTGTAAAAGCCAACCCATTTCTGGTATATTGCTTTCAGCAGCCTTTAGCATCTAAGTAGAGGTTTTCCCCCATGTTCAAGGAAAGTTCAACATGAGAAAGTATAGTTAAGTAACAATGTAGAGGAAAAAAATATATACAATTATATTTACAGATGCCAAAAAGACACTTGATAAAATTCAGCAACAATTCCTAAGGAAAGTTCTAAGTAAAATAGGAACACACAACCCAACGAGATAGGTTGAGAGAAAGAAACCAGCAGCAGAGTCAAAAGTCACTTAGTTCCTTTAATGACAAGGAGGTAGAGAGAGCAGCATGAAGGAGATAACAGGAGGTAGTGCAGCTCAGTCCCAGAGGGAGGGCCAAGCTTCCTGGCCGCCCCCAAATCATCACAGAAATACACAGCTGCTGTCAACTTCATCCACCTAAAATGAGATCCTTCCAAGAGTGAAGCTTAATTCTGGCTGCACCACTGCTTGTAAAAACTCAGAAGTGCATCACTATACCAAAGGAACTATCAATTTGTGCACTTCCATTCACGGGAGTGATTAGCCAGGGGAAGAAAGCAGGTGGCTGTTAAAAATTCTGGATCTGTCTCCAGTGTCTCCTTGTTTCTGTTTTCACACTTTTCATCTTGTTGTTCTTCTCATGGGGTTCCTGAGGCAATTACTTGGCTTTAATTTACATCTTAAAAATTTACTTTTTAGCTGTGCTCAGTCTGCTGTATTAATCATGTTGTTGGCTCAGGAAGCATAATTATGTATCAGATCCAGTATATATCTCTTTGTGTTAACTTATCGAAACTTTTATCTCCTTACATCCTGAATGGAAATTGGATTTTAGCTGTAAAACAGGATAGCATAGTGGTTTAGGAGTCAGATTGCCTGAGTTCAAATATCTGCTTCACTCCTTAATAGCTGTGCAAAATTTGACTTCTAACTCTATCTCTCTGGACATCATTTTCTCATTTTAATGAAGAAGTATAATTATAGTATAAACCTCAAAGCATTGTGATAAACATTGTATGGGATGCAATGTCTAAATCAATTAAAACAGTTATTAACACATTATAGGCACTTTATGAGAGTTAACTGTTAACTATTATTACCATAATTAAATTAGTTTTGCCACCTATAGAGAATATATATGTAGGCCTCTGTTGACCTCTATAGGCACTGTGCAAGGACAGGTTTATCTGCCAAGCACATTCATCCAATTACTAACATGATGGGACTGGCTGAAATGGCCTTAACTTCGCTTCTGCTTGACTAAACTTTAGACAGGCTTCTCCCTGACTCCAGGCCCCTAACCTCCCTCTCACCTTGGACCTTGCATTATCCAGCTGGATGACAGATAAGTAACTGCTTAAAACTAATATATGGACTAACTACATAGAGCTACTTATCTTCCTGTTCTTCCATACTGGCCTTTACAGACTCCAGGTGGCCTAATAATGGCAAAGGAAAACATTCCAAACCAAGCAGTCCTAATCACAGCCTCAGTAAATTACCCACCCATCCCAGTGATCAACTTCCCTTAATATTGAAACTTTCCCACCCCTCAAAACCACTACTTTCTCACTTTTCAAAACTGCAGCTCACAAACCCACTTTTCAGAGTAGCCCCTCCCTTACTGGTTTGTAGAAGTTTCTAGAAACTTTCGTTCAAATGCCCACCCCTTCATATTTATTAATAGAAACCTTGCTACCTTGCTAGAAAAGTTACTGTTTCTGAAGCCAGCTCTAACTGGTTCTAGTCACAGAGCATGAGAGGCCTCCATTTTAGGACCAAGAATAATTTCAACAGAGCATGTCCCGTTTAACCCCGCCTTTCTCAAAATGGATTGGCCCATGTCATCTCATCTCACCTTCTAACCATGCCACTCACCAGCCTTTCCCAAACCAGACTGCCCTGCAGCAACTTACCCCACTCCCTTATATTCACCTTCCCCAGACAGTATAAAACCCCAGCACCAGCTTTGCTTAGAGAGACTGATCTGAGGCTTGCCTCCAGTCTCCTTGCTGGCTGACTACACAATAAACTCTTTCTTTTCTCAAAATCCTGGTGACTTAGTATTGGCTTCTGTGCACATCAGGCAAATGGACCCTCTTGGAGGTATCAATATTTCCCAGTAATTTTCCACTTACCTACTCCCAGCACTTAAAAAGCTTGCCATCCTTTGTTTCAGTGGAGCTGAGTTCTCCTTTCTCTCCCCTACCAAGTTAGTTAGGAATAAAGCCATCCTTTCCTGTTTCACATGGTCTGGTGCAATTTTTCTCTTTGACTGGACTTTTTAATCATAGGACCAATTCTCTTGGGCACCAGAGTACAAATATGAGCCAAGTGGAGTTGTAGTCTTCTATTCTTTATTTGGGATATATAAGGAAGTAGACTTGGGGTTCCTAAATATTCTCTGCCACATGAAAAGGTGCCATTCTATAAAATAAGTCCAGGCAAAGATAAATAGAGATGAGAGATAGATAGAGAAGGCATGTGGGTAAACTTGAGCCCTCTACTTTAGGCCCAGAAACCTTGGAACCTATAGATCTTCCTTAGAGTGTCTGAAGTAGTCTGATATATGTTCACAGTCCTGGGACCCAATCTTTTTGATTAGGTTAGTTTGGGTTGTATTTATGATATTTGAATGAGTTGTGAATAAAACAAGAATTAGTACTTCTTAGTGAGGTGTTAAATATGCAATTTGCTGAGGAGATGTAAGATCCCAGCAGTGAAGAGCAGTTAATTTCCTCTTTGGAGGGTGACAGACTTGTTTTACAGTAGCAAACAGCTATAAATTCAGAACATATGCTTACCCAGGCTGGAGCTTTGGAGTTACAGCTCAAAAATAATAAATATAAGAGTAGAGATCTCTGAAATGGAAAGAGAAAATCAATGCAGGTGGTTCTTTGAAAAAAAATAAGTTGAATCAATAACCTCAAGCTAGAAAGACCAAGAAAAAATGAAAAGGCACAGAATAGATTGAAAATTAAGACAAACATGCAGATTCTTTAGAACATGGGAATGAAATCAAGAGAATAGTATTTATAAGTTTATGTCAATGAATTAGACAGCTTAGATAAAATGGACAAATTTCTTCAAAGACAAGAAGAAATGGGAAATCTGAATAAGCTTATATCTATTTTTTTAAATTCTATTCTTTTTTTTACAAATGTTCCAATACTTAGTTTTTTTTAATTTTTATTTTTATTTTTAAAGAAGCTTTAGATTACATAAATGTTACATAAAAAACATAGGGGATTCTCATACATTGCTCGTGGAAATATAAAATGGTATAACCATTTTGGAGAAACTCTTTGGTAGCTTTTAATAGTTAAACATGGTTACCATATAATCCAACAGTTTTATTACTAGAAACTTACCCAAGACTAACAAAATCATATATCCAGAAAGAGTCATCCACATGAATGTTGATAGTTTTATTCATAATAGCCAAAAATGGGGAAACATTCATGTGTTCATCAACAGGTAAAAGGATTTTTTTAATGTGGTATATCCATACTACTCAGGAATAAAAAGGGACAAACTACTAATAAAACAACAACATAGATGAATCTCAAAAACATTATGGTGAATTAAAGAAGCCTTACATACAACAACACATACTGCTTGACTCCATATATTTGAAAACCGAGAAAGCTAGACTTCTTTTACAGTTACCAAAAGCAGATCAGTAGTTGCCTGGGAAGAAGAGTTGGGGGACAGGAGGATGGACTGTAAAGGGCACAGGGGAACTCCTGGGATGGTGGTGGAAATAGTTGATATATTTATTGATATAGAATTGATGTTGTAGTTACACAGGTGTATGCATGTGTCAAAATTGATTGAACTGTATGTTAAAAAATGTTGCATTTTATTATATGTAAACGGCAAATATGCATGGGGCATATATACACATTATGTATGATATAATTTCTAAAAACGGTAGGTCATTGTTTGATATGGCAGCTATTCTACTTATTTAACCTGTTACTCCTCTTCAATTCCCCCATTCCATTAGTACTAGTAAGAGATGCAAACCCAAAATTTCTCCATTTCTTTTCCAAATATCTGTTACAGTTGTCCTCAATTCACCAGTTAAATAGGGGTACATGATGTAAAAAAGTATTTACTTCAAACACCAATCTCCAATGAGTGATTTAGAATTGAAGGATCATTACCAGCCCAAAGATTGGAAGTTCATATATTACCATCTACGTGTTCTGCAGGACATACTTTTAAATTACAGTGGGATCTATCAATGATTTACCAAAGAAGTTTCTAATGCTTGATAATACCCAAATACACAATGCAAATATGTAATATGTCACATATGTAAGACACAATTCTAGATACACATTTGAAATTTTTACAATGATCTTCACAATGGAAGAACCTGGGGAAACTATAAAATATATTTCCACAACTCCTTTTTAAATCTAGAACATACAGATTACTACTGAATGGTCTATGGAACCGTGAGTTTCTTATCTTTCTGCCCACACTTCAGCCGCCATAGCACCAAAAGAAAGGCTTGCCTTAGCCTAGAGTTTCCCAGAATCAGGAAAAATGAGTGACTCGCTGGATAGGCAATTCCAATAGTCTGGGAAAGCAGGCAGACCAATTTTTTCTGCAGCATTTCAGAAATCCATGAAATGAGAAGGGACAGAAAAAAACTAGAATAGAGTAGGAGGAATGAGACCACGGTTTTCAAGGCATTTATGTGGGCATTGGTGCTAGCATCCCTGGGTCCTTTGGAATTAAGCTGCATATTCTTGAGATGTTTCCACAGGGAGAAGATTAACAGCAGAAAAGAAACCAGGGCCACAGTAAATGGGAGGAAAGTGAACATAGACACAGTGAATAAGGTCAGACCTGAAAATATTGTGAAGTCACTTATTCTGGAATTCCAAGTCGCGTTTCTTTCATATCGATGAGACCAGTCATTAATATATATGTTGATTTGTATCAGATTCAAAAGCAAGAAGACTAAGGTACCTAGCAGTATCACCAGAATCACTTTTTTAACTCTCCATTTTAGATAGAGAAAAACTGGGCTAGAGAAACTGGCTATTTTGAGCAAATAGAAGATGCTGATGATAGTAGCAAGCCAGATGCTAAAGTGGTTGGAAACTATCCAAACAAAACAAAGAATTCTTACTTCTGTTCCAGGTATAAATAAGCTTGAATAATGCAGAGTTCTAAACCAATTTACTAACATTTCCCAGAGCAGACCAATTCTGGAGATTGCCAAGCCAGTGAGGATTTGATCAACTGAGGAGCGCTTTCTTCTATTGGCCCAGTCGATGCAGTTTATTAGTACTATGAATCCATTGCTCAAATTCCCAATTATGAACTCTGTGATTAAAATGAGAGTGAGGATACTCTGCAGTGCAGTTTCCATGTCAGAACAGAGAAAGCTCAAAGCCTAATATCACTGCGGGTGATTTCCTGATCCAAAATGCTATGTATATCCTTGAATATGCAGTTAAGTTCTTCTTTTTCCCTTCCTCTTCTTCTTCCTCTCCTTCTCCTCTTTCTTCTTAAATTGTGGACCCAAAGTCAAGTCGGAAATTTCCACGCTTTGCTAATCAATTGGCATATAGCTGTTCTTAGGAAATCTTTGCTTCTCCAATTGCTCTGTTGAGCGCTAGCTATTTATGTCCTCACTGTGATAGACTGAAATATTTCACAGATAATTATGAAGCAAAAGCTGAACTCAAATTTGCTAGCATGCAAATAAAGACATGTTCTCTTTCACTGGTCTATACTTTTTGCTTTGTCTGAGCTGCAAACAATTTGGTTCCACCAGCTTGAGTTCTGCCGTACAAAGATTCTAAAACTCAAATACATAAAATAAGTAGCAAATATGTAAATGGAGCTTCCATGTCTAGCATCATTACCACTGAGAATTTATAAAATACTCAAAGGCAGGTCTATGTTATCTCACAAAAAAACAGTCCTCAGTTTTCTATGGAGCTAAAAGCCAGATTGGGGCAAGAGTGTGAGTGAAGACATGCCCACCTACACAGCACCAATCTTTCTCATTTCCCAGCCCTCACCCCTCACCACTCAGGAGTGCTCACTATTACACCCTCCATAGACATCAAATGCCTTCTGGTGTATCCATTTTCCCCTCATCTTTCTCTTCGAAAACTTAAAAGTGAACAAAAGACAAATTTTTTAAAAATCAGCAGTACCAAAGAAAGCAGAACCACATTATGTCAAAAATTTCAAAAGTGGCAGCCAAGCAAAAAGAATGGGGACAGTATTGTGAAGATTTGAGGCACCTGATCCCACCCCACCCCTTCAAGCAGTACAGAGGAAAGTGAATTAGCAAAACCCTGAAATGTGGAGTGACTCAGAACAAGTGGGAAAATAGCAGAGATGGGGAAGGTTGAGGAAGCACACTCAAGTAGAAGCCACTACACACCACCAGGGCAGAAGTAAGAAAGGCATACTGGCTGGGCTTCTTCCAGGGTGTGTGAAGAGGTTGGGAACAGGCCAGATTCCGCAGGAGTGGAGACAACCCTGGACCTTGGAGTCTTGGACAAGACTTTTATGGGATGAGAGCAAGACCCAGGTCCCCGGTAAAAGATGTCCCAGCCCCCAACTCTGTACTCTAAGCTGCAACCAGCATTCTCAGTGGTCCACAGAGAAAAGCAATCTATTCCTAGACAACGTGGGTAATTTCTCCGGCAAGACAAAGTCTTGACTGAGAACAAAAAGGAAATAACGTAGCAACAGGAACAGGAAGGAGTAATTTAGTTAATTTCATTTAATCTACATGGGATGATGGAAAAGTTTTGGTAATGGATGATGGTGATGGTAGCACAACATTGTGAATGTAATCCATTACCAAAACATTTCCATCATTCCAAATAGGAACCCTGTGCATTTTAATCCTTAACTTCCCATTCCCTATCTCCAACCCATCCCCTGGTAACCTATATTATAGATTCTGACTCTATAAGTTTGCTTATTCTAATTATTTCAAAACAGTGTGATCATACATATTTGTCCTTTTGTGTCTGCCTTATTTCACTCAGCATGATGTATTCAAGGGTCATCCATGTTGTCGCTTGTATTGGAGTTCCATTCCTTTTTACAGCTGAACAGTATTTCAGTGTACGTATATAGCGTATTTTACTTATCCATTCATTGATTGATGGACACTTGGGTTGCTTTCGTCTTTTGACAATTGTGAATAATGCCTCTAGGAACACTGGTGTGCAAATATCTGCTTGAGTCTCTGTTTTCAATTCACCGAAATATATACCTAGTAGTGGTATATAGTAGTTCTGTACTTAAGTTTCTGAGGAACTGCCAAACTGACTTCCACAGTGGCTACACCATTACATATTGCCACCAGGAATGAATGAGTGTCCCTAGTTCTCTGCAACTTTTCTAACACTTGTTATTTTCCGTTTTTTTTGTGTGTTTTTTTTAAATAGCAGCCATTCTAATGGATGTGAAATGGTATCTCATTGTGGTTTTGATTTGCATTTCCCTGGTGGCTAATGATGTTGCATACCTTTTCATGTGCTTTCTGGTCATTTCTATATCTTCTTTGGTGAGATGTCTATTCAAGTCTTTTGTCCACTTTTTAAATTGGGTTGTTTGCCTTTTTGTTGTTGTTAAAGGATTTCTTTATATAGTCTGGATATTAAACCTTTATCAGATATGTGGTTCCAAATATTTTCTCTCATTGTGTAGGTTGTTGTTCTATTTTCATGATAAAGTCCTTTGAGACTCAAAAATATTTTTTAAAATTTTGATGAAAGTCCTATTTATCTACTTTTTCTTTTGTTGCTTGTGCTTTGAGTATAAAGTCTAAGAAACCATTGCCTAACACAAGGTCCTCAGGATGCCTCCCTATGTTTTCTTCTAAGAGTTTGTTAGTTTAAACTCTTATATTTAGGACTTTGATCCATTTTGAGCTGATTTTTTTATATTGTGTTAGGTAAGGGTCCCCCCCCCTTCTCTCTTTTTCCCAGAACAATTTGTTGAAGAGGCTATTCTTTCCCAATTGAGTGGTCTTGCACACCTTTCAAAAATCAATTGACCATAAATGTGAGAGTTGATTTCTGAGCTCTCAATTAGATTCCATTGGTTTATATGTCTGTCTTTGTATAGTACCATGCTGTTTTGATTACTATAGCTTTGTAATAAGTTTTAAGATCAGGAAGTGTGATCCTCCAACTTCATTTTTTTTCAGGATGGCTTTAGCTATTCGGGGCCCCTCACCCTTCCTTATAAATTCAATGATTGGCTTTTCCATTTCTGTAAAGAAAGTTTTTGGAATTTTGATTGGGATTGCATTGAATCTAGAAATTGTTTTGGGTAGTATTGACATCTTAATGACATTTAGTCTTTCAGTCCATGAACACCAAATGTCCTTCCATTTATTTAGGTTGTTTTTAATTTCTTTTAGCAATATTTTGTAGTTTTTGTCTACAAGTTCTTTACATCCTTGGTTAGATTTGTTCCTATGTATTTTACTATTGTACTTGCTATTGTGAATGGAATTTTTTCCATGATTTATTCATCTGATTGTTTATTGTTTGTGTAGAGAAACACAATACTACTGATTCTGTGATGTTAATCTTGTACATTGCCACTTAGTTGAATTCATTTATTAGCTCTAAGCCTTTTGTTATAGATTTTTGAGGATTTTCTGTATATGGGATCATATCACCTGCAAATAGGGAAAGTTTTACATCTTCCTTCCCAATTTGGATGCCTTCTATTTCTTGCCTAATTGCTCAGGCAAGAACATCCAGTACAATGTTGAAAACAGTGGGCATCTTTGTCTTGTCCCTGATCTCAGAGGGAAAGTTTTCAGTCTTTCACCATTAAGAATAATGTTACATATGGGCTTTTCATATATGCCCTTTATCATGCTGAGAAAATATCCTTCTACTCTAGTGCTCTGTTTGTATCAAGAAGGATGCTGGATATTGTCAAATACCTTTTCTGCATCAATTGAGATGATCATGTTGTTTTTTTCATTGTGTTAATATGGTATATTCCATTAATTTATTGGTTGACAGTTGTTTTATTTCAGCACTTTAAGTATTTCAAGCCACTGCCTTCTTGCCTCCATGGTTTCTGATGAGAAATCAGTACTAAATGTAATTGGGGCTCCCTTGTACATAGCATGTTGCTATTCTCATGCAGCTTTCAGAACTCTCTCCTTGTCCTTTGTATTATATAGTGTGATCATTACGTGATGTGGTGTATTTTTCTTCATGTTTGGTGTTCTCAGGGAATCTTGAATGTGCATATCTATGTCTTTTGCTAAGTTTAGGAAGTTCTCTGTCATTATTTCTTTGAATATTCCTTCTGTTTCTTTCTCTCTTTATTCTCCTTCTGGGACTCATAAAATACATATATTGGTGCACTTGATGGTGTGCCAGAGGAGTCTTAGGCTCTGTTTTCACTTTCAATAATTCTTTTTTCTTTCTGCTCTTCACCCTGTCTCATTTCAAGTGTATTGTATTCAAATTCACTGATTCTTTCTTCTGCCAGCTCCAATATGGTCTTGAAACCCTCCTGGGCATTTTTCATTTCAGTTATTGTGGACTTCAACTCCATTAGTTCTGTATGGTTCCTTCCTTAGACTCTCATTTGACTCATTCATTGTTATCCTGATATCCTTTAATTCTTTCTTTGTTTTTCCTTCATCTGCTTGAGCGTTTTTAATATCATTTTTTAAAAGGATTTGTTTGGTATGTCCACATTCCCGTCTTCTTTGTCAGTGTTTTCTGTATTTTTATTGTCTTCCTTTGGATGGGTCATCATTTCCTGTTTCTGTGTGTGTCTTGTACTCTTTTGTTGCACAATTTGAAAGTCTGCAAAGAAAAGTAACAGACATTATGGGAATGAAAGACACGATGGATGAGATTAAAAATATATTAGAGGCACATAAGAGCAGATTTGAATTGTTTGAAGACAGACAGTGATTTTGAAGACAGAACATCTGAACTGGAAAAGACAGGAGAACAGAAAGAGAAGAGAATGGGAAAAATGGTACTGGGTCTCAGGGAATTGAGTGACAATGTGAAATGCAAAAATATATGCATTATCAGTGTCCCAGAAGGAGAAGAAAATGGAAAAGGGACAGTAAGAATATTTGAGGAAATAATGACAGAAAACTTCCCTACCCTTATGAAAGATAAATATCAATATCCAAGAAGAACAATGCACCCTAAACAGAAAAAATATGAATACACCTACCCTGAGACACCTACTATTCAGAATGACAAATATCAGAGATAAAGAGAAGATTCTGAAAGCAGGAAGAGAAAAGCAAAGCATCACATACAAGGGAAATTCAATAAGATTAAGTGATGAACTCTCATCAGAAACGATGGAGGAGAGAAGAAAGTGGTATGATGTATTTAAGGTACTGAAAGAGTAAAAACTGCCAGCCAAGAATTCTATTTCTGGCATTGCTGTCCGTCAAAACTGAAGGGGAGTTCAAAGTCTTCACAGACATAAAAAAACAACAACCTGATAGAATATGTTAGCAAAAGGCCAGAATTACAAAAGATACTAAAGGGAGTGCTATGGCCTGAAAGGAAAAAACAAGGGTGAGGGACTTGGAGAAGAGTGTAGAAATGAAGATTATTAGAAAGGGTAAATTAAAGGGTAAAAAGCTAGTCAATAGTATGATATGACAACAGAAAGCCAAAGGTCAAAATGGATGAAGGAAGTAAGGCCTTTACAATAATAACATTGAATGTTAATGACTTGAACTCCCAATTAAAAGACATAGACTGATAAAATGGATAAAAAACTATGAGTCATCTATATGTTGTCTACAAGAGACCCACCTCAGATGTAAGGACACAACCAAGTTAAAAGTGAAAGCTTGGAAATGATATTCTACAAAAATAGTAACCAAAGAAGAGCTGGAGTAGCAACACTAATATCAGACAAAATAGATTTTAAGTGCAAACCTGTTATAAGGGATGAAGAAGGTCATTATATATTAATAAAAGGGGCAATTCACCAAGAAGAAATAACTATACTAAATATTTATGCACCTAACCTCAGTGCCACAAGATACATGAGGTACACACTGGTAAAGCTGGAGGGAGAAACAGACGTCTCTACAATCGTAGTTGGAGGCCTCAATACATCACTCTTGGTATTGGATAGAACATCTGTGCAGAGGATAAATAAAGAAACAGAGAGCTTGAATAATATGATAAATGAACTAGACCTAACAGACATCTATAGAGCATTGCACCCCAAAACAGCAGGATATGCATTCTTTACAAGTGTTCATGGCTCCTTTCCAAGATAGACCATCTATTGGATCACAAGACAAGTCTCGATTATTCTTAAAAGTTTGAAATTATACAAAATACTTTCTCTGATCCTAACTGAATGAAGCTAGAAATCAATAGTGGGTGGAAAAAGGGGAAATTCATAAATATATGGAAATTTAACAATACACCCTTAAACAATCACTGGGTCAAAGAATAAATTGCAAGAGAACACAGCAAATATCTTGAAATAAATGAAAATGAGAACACAACATATCAAAACCTATGAGACACCACAAAGGCAGTGCTGAGAGGGAAATTTATAGACCTCAGTGCTTACATTAAAAAGGAAGAAAGAGCTAAAATTGAAACTCTAACTGCACACCTGGAGGAACTAGAAAAAGAAAAGCAACTAATTACAAAAAGAGCAAAAAGATTACCCATAATGAGGAGAAATATCAAACAAACCAAGTCAACCCAGAACTGATACAGATATTAGCAGGCAAAGACATTAAAGCAGTTGTTGTAACTGTATTCCAAATGTCCAAAAAGTTAAGAGACATGGAAGATATTAAAAGACCAAATTAAATTTCAAGAAGTGAAAACCACATATCTGAAATGAAAATACACTGGACGGAATTAACAGCAGATTAGATGTTTTAGAAGAAAACATTAGTGAACTTGAAGATATGGCGATAGAAATGATCTAAAATGAAAAAATGAGAGAAAAGAATTTTAATGAAAAAAGATCAGTAATCTTTGGAGAACTTCAAGGACCTAATGTATGTATAATTAGAGTCTCCTAAAAGATGAGGGTGGGTAAAAAAAAATTTTTTGAAGACATAATGACCACATTTTCCCCAAATCTGAAGAAAACTATAAACTTATAGACCTAAGAATCTCAAAGTACCCCAAGCACAAGAAACATAAACTACACCAACCACATCATAATCAAATTGCTGAAAAGGAGTTTTAATGAGAAAATACTAAAAATAGCTGGAGAAAATGAAATATATGTTCAGAGGAACAAATAAGGTGATAACAGATTTCTCCTCAGAAATAATGTAAATGAGAATCTATTGGAGCAACAACTTTAAAGTGCTGAGAGATAGAAAAAAATTACCCTCGATCTAGAATCGTTTTTTCATACATAAAAAAGAAAAAAGAATTAATCACCAGCAAATCCTCACAGCAAGAAATCTTAAAGGATGTCCTCCATGCAGAAGGAAAATGATACCAGGTGAAAATATGAAACTACATAAAGGCACGAAGAATATTAGAAATGGTAACTACATGGGTAAAAAAGATTTTTCTCTTCTTATTTAAATCTCTTAAAAAGCTAATTGGCTTAACAATAATACCAATCTAGCATGTGGTTTATAACATGTAAAAATAAAATAAATGTATGAAAACACATACATTTATTCTAGGATCAAGAAGCTAATAATAGTCATGACATTTTTGAAATAGTATGTGATAAAGAGGAAGAGGATGTATAGTTTAATAAATCCTTATAAATTGGACAATGGAGCCAATGCTACCTGGTCCAAAAAAAAAATATGCTTGCTGCATGTCCCTTTCTGATACCAACACCTGTCTTACTCCCAAATGATAAACACCAGCCTTGTGGAAATCTTTCCATAATTTTCTTTATAGTTTTACTACCTAAATATGACTTTGACTGCAGCTGTGTTTTGAATAAATTTAATCACATTTTTTTCCTTTTTTTTTTTTTTTTTTCTGGCTTCTTTTATTCAACCTTATGTTTGGTAGAGAATCATCCTTGTGATTGTATGTAACTTGTTTATTTTTGTTCTTGAATAGTATCCACCTGGGTGAATTTTGCCACATTTTATTGATTCATATTACTGTTGATGGAATCTGGTGTTTTCAGATTTTCACTTTCATGATAATGCTGTTATGAATATTCTTGTACATAGATTCTGGTAAACATAAGCACCACTTTTGTCATTGACAAAATTATTTAATAATTTTAGGATTGTTCAGGATATCTATTCTTGACAACTCTCCATAACAATCTTGTATGCCAACTTAATCAACAAATTGCTGATTTGTGGATATATATCATGAATTCTTGAATTGAAAGATGATAATGTAGAATATAGATATGAAATGTCTGTGCTTATGAATGTGAATAATTTCTGACAACCCTCTGTATAATTAGGCCCTTTACTGGGAAAAACTCAATTAAAGATATACTATTTCCAATCTTTTTTAACTTTCTTATTTTTATGTGTATTTATGTCTCGATTGTATGTATACATAATCTTCAGATTTTATGTAATTGGCTTAGGTAAAAGACTTTCATAGTATATCTTTGGAAATTACTCAATGACATGTACTATGGGAAAACTGGGGGGAAAGTTAAAAATATTTTCCAAAATCTCCATCAGTTTGTTTTCTGCTGCAGGACATAAGATGGTCCCTTCATTGACCTATGGAGTTGAGGATTTCCTTCCTTTCAGCCAGCACCTCTGCTGCCATGGAAGTGACAAAAAGACCTGTCCTATTCCCCACCCCCCCAAAATCAGGATACACTTTTGAAAGATTAGTTTGTTCTACAGCCTATTAGAACTCCAAGTTGATGCGATTATAGACAGGAAGTAAATGGCCAATAGCAAGATAAAGGAAATCACAGTTTGTGTGGCTTTCACATGGACCTTGGTGCTAGGATGTTGGGGTCCTTTGCCATTGAGCTGCATCTCCTTTAAAAGTCCCCACAGGGATAAGATTAATAGCAGAGAAGGTATCAGGGATATAGCAAAAGGTATGAAGGCTGCTAGAGTGAATACAGTCACATTTGAAAGCCATGCAATGTCCTTCAATTTGATCTTCCAAGTCATGTTTCTTTCATATTCATTCATCCTCATATATTATCTATGCTTCCCAATGCAAGATGGAAAGGCAAAAAGACCACAGTACCAAACAGCATCGCCAGAACTACACTTTTAATTCTCCATTTCAGGTGAAGAAAAATAAGGTTAGAGAAACTGGCTACCTTGAACAAATAAAATATGCTGAGGCTAGCAGCAAGCCACATGCTAAAATGGTTGGCTACAGTCCAGACAATATGAATAGCCCTTACTTCTAACCTATATAAACCTTGATTAAGCACCGTTGAATACCAATTTATTAATATTGCCCAGCGCAAACCCATTCTAGAGATTGCCAGAACAATCACAATTGTTCTGTGAATCTCACAATTCTCTCAGAACAGTGAGAATTCTGTTAGCTGAGGAGATCTTCTGTTTCTTGACCTAGTCAATACAGTTCATTAATGCTATGGAACCAATGGCAAAATTTCCAGGAACAAACTCTATCATTACTATGATAGTAATGATGCTCAGCCCTGCACTTATGTCTGGAAAATAAAAATGCAAATAAAAGTGCAAGCCTAGTATCACTGCTTGTGATTCCTTAATTCTCTGATTTAAAGTTCTATGTTCATCTGATTCTTAAATGTGCAGTAAAGTTCTTGCTTTCTCTTAAATTCTATACCCAGTGTCAAACAGGAAATCAAAAGTATTCTAATGGATGGGTTCAAAGCTGTCCTTATGAAAAGCTTTATTTCCAAAAGAACTCAGATGAACTCTGGTTTGCATACTGTGTGTCCTTGCCATGGGCTGCAGTATTGCATAGTAAATGTTGACATGAAGACTGAATTTTGATTTGCTAAAATGCAAATAAGGAAATATTCTCTTTCATTGTTTTGCTTTGCAATTTGTTTTGATTTTTCTAACCTGTACATAATTTGAATTCATCCAGTTTAGTTGTTACCCAGTAAAATGTAGACATCTAATTAGATACACATTTAGCCTACAAGGTACAGAAAATCTCTAAATTGGTAGATGGAGCTGAGCCACATAGTGATGACCCTAGAGGGTTACTGTCACTGAGGATCTATTTTAATTAAACATTAGAGCGATGCAGAAAGACTTAGGGGAATATAGCTATAGATTATGCAGAGTTTAGGACCTTAGGGACCCTCACGAAGGCCAATATTCTCTAAAGCTTCAATGCTAATTACTAATACCTACATGGAGCTTTATTGTTTACAGTCTCATAAACACACATACATCACACCCAAACCTAGATCGAATTTGACAGCCAAAAAATTTTCTAAGATATTAGTAAGGCAAGAAAATGAAAAATGAGTCTCAGACATCTAGATTTAAATTACCTTGTTTTCACATTCAAGATTTTCAGTCCATTATTAATATTTATTAAGTCTATATCTCATCATTCATGGTCTTTTATAAAGTTTCCCTCTTAAATCTGCTTAATATTTAATTATTTAATTAAAATATTCAACAATTTTGTAAATGTTCCTGGAAACCCCATTAGGATTTTGATTGGAATTACATTGGACAAAGATTTTGATGCAATCATTTGCTCTGTCTGCTAAAGAATATGGTATATTTATATTTATTGATATCTTTTTTTTAACATTCTTAAATACAATTTAATAAACATATTGTGGCAGTTGAGATTATTTTATGAATCCCAAAAAGAGAAAGATTATGTTTGTAAACTATTCCTCTCAGTGTGATACCCTTTGATTGTGTTAAATTCAGCTGAGGGGCCTTTGATTAGATTACTTGATAAGATCACATTAGGGCTTTGATTCTACTACATCGGGAAGAGAGAGCTGTGTCATTTTTTATCCTGCCATGTTGCAGAAAAGGGGAGCCTCAAACAGCTGAGGCCCCAGGGAGAGATGAGCCATTTTGCCTGGTAGCTTACAGCTGAAATTGGGAAGAGAGCAGACTAGCCGAGACTGATATAGACGGCCCAGAAAGAAACAAGCCCTATGCCAGGAGAGAGAGGACTATAGTATCACTTAAGCACTAAACCTCAAGAGGCTGGGCCCATGGAGCTCAAGAGGAAAGGGTGAGCCTGGAGGGGAAGGCTGAAACCTGGGCAGAGAGTGGCAGGCATCTTCCCTATGTGGCGACATGCCAGGATCAACAGTAGCTAACTTTGGTGAGAAAGCACCTCTGATGGTGCCTCTGTTTGGACGTTTTATGACCTTATAACTGTAGGCTTTTATCCCGAATAAATCCCCTTTTTATAAAGGGGAATAAATCCCCTTTATAAAAGCCAACAATTTTCTGGTACTTTGCATTGGCAGCCCTTTGGCAGACTATACACATATCGATAAAACATGGTAATATTGTTTCTGAGACTTCTTTCCAGGCACCTTATAGTTTTGGTATGACTGTGAAAATCTTCAATTATCAAATGTCATATTCTATTTGTTTATTACTGGTGGATATACACACATATATACCATTTGGCAATTTTCTTAAACTTATTCTATTTGTTAAATTAACTCATTTTTTATTTCTTTGTTGATTATTTTGGATTATCTATGTATGTAAACACATTGCAAAAATACCTATTTAGTCCTTTTCATTCACACTCTGATGTGAGTTATTTCTTTATCTTGTCCTATTATATTGACTAACACCTCTAGTATGAAGCTCTGCTATCCTAGCATTAATATAAATGATTCTACATTTCACCAATAAGCATAACGTTCCTGTATTTGCTTGGAATACACCTTTTATCAGCTTATTTTAATTTCCTTCTACATGGAAAATTTTGTCAAATAATTTTTCAATATCTGTAACAGTCGAGTTCAATCAGGAGACAGACCACATAGAAATTTTACCAGGAAAAGTTTAATATAAAGAATTGTTGACTATAACGCATAGTTGGGGTAATGCGGAATCGGCTAAAAAGAAGTAAAACTTTAGGAATAGCAAAGAGAAGAAACAAACATTATCCCTAGAGGTGAGATATAGCATCCAAGGACGAGCCACCCCCACCCCATCCCACACATGCACACACACCCAAGGCTGAGAGCCAAACCTGGTTTCAGACTGCAGAGCCATGGCTCACCATGCTGCACCAGAACTTGCTGGAAGGCCACTGTCTACACTTTGCCAGAAATCTTCCTCCTGGTTATTGGGGAAAGCTGTTCCCAGAGAGATATATTGCTGGAGATGCTCTTCTATAAAACTACTTGAGGGACATGCCAGTAAAAGCTGCTTACTATTGGGTGCAGGAGCCTGGCACTGGAGAAATTGCCTATGCTACTATGCCACACTAAAATATATCCAGTTTAGCAGATTTTTTTTTTTTTTTTTTTTTGGTAAAAAAGTGTACTTAGCATTTTTAATATTTTTTGATTCACTATATATAGTTATATATTATTTCTAATATTATATATTTGTCTCTCATTTATAATTTATTTTAGTTTTCTATGTCACTAATTTATTTTATATTCAGATTATAAATACTTAAGAAAGCAGACTTGGGAATCAGATTGATTATGCTAAAATCTAAGTTTTTTTCCCCATTTTTTAACTATGTGACTTTGTGCGGGGTACTTAACCTTTCTATTCCCTGGTTTTCTCATGCACCGAATGTGACATTTTCCTTTCAGGATTAAACATGATAATGCACATCGAGCACTGAGTGTATTTTGTCTATAAACAATAAAAACTAAAACATCTTACTTCATACATTCTTCTACTTTTTACGTTGACTTTGCCATTCCTTTCTAACTTCTTGGGTCCAATATTTGGCTCATTTATCTTTTTAAAGGTTTGTTTTAGAATAATGCATTTATAGGTATGAATTTTCCAACTTTCACCAAAATTCACAGGCTTTAATTTGGGATTTGCTTTTTTCTTGTTTGGTTATAAATTTTTGATTGATTGACACATTTTCTTATTTTGCCAATGACTGAGTGATTTACTCTCCATACTTACAGAAAGATTGTTGTTATTTCATTAGAATATTATTGAATTGTGGTGGTAAAAGAATATATTTTGTGTGATATCCATTCTTTGGCATTTGTTGAGAATTTTTTGGTGTATTACATGGTTTATGTTTGCAAAAGTAAAAAGGTGTCTTTGAAACAGTTGTTTATTCACTGTTAATAAAGGACTCTACATGTAACTATTAGATTTAACTTGTATTGTTCACATTCTGTTTATAATTGTGAATTCTGCTTGATCTGTCAGCTTGCAAAATGTTTGTGAAATTTTTCACTGTCTATTGACAAGCATTTTGTCCATTTTAAAAAATTCATTTCTTTTGGCACTGTATTTTTAAAAGTACTCATGCCCTTAATTACTGTATTTTCATTATTATTGTTTCCTTTTAGTAGTTCAAATAATTCTGTTTAAGTATTGATATATTTCCCCTTAAAAGTTATTTTGTTTGATAGTAATATTGATCCACCAGATTTTGTTTGATTGGTATATTAATCTAAAATTCAGCTTCACATCACAAAGCTAAATAAATGAGTAAAAACATTGCAGTGATTTAACTGGATCGAATTTTATTTCTCATCTAACAAAAAAGTTCAAAATTAAGTAGTTTGGATTCCATGATGCACAAAATAATATTGGGGGTCTGTAACTAAGCAAGAAGGGGAGGATGGGTATAGGAAGGTACCTAGCAGTCCCTTGGATCATTTGTATTTTTACAACTTTACCCACTTATTTTTATTTCTTTCTTTCAGGTATGACTCTTGTATATAGAACATAATATATATTTATTATATAAAAAATACATTACATATACATACATACAAAAATATAAATATTTACTGATCTAAAAGTTAAGTATGAGGGGAGCAGATATAGCTCAAGTGGTTGAGCAAATGCTTCCCATGTATGAGATCCCATGTATGAGATCCCATGTTCGATCCCCGGTACCTCCTAAAAACAAACAAAAACAAACAACAATAAAAGTTAAGTATTTCTGTCTTTTAAGAATGACTTAATTCATTTATATCAATAGTGATTTCAGATCATTTTGGACTCACTTCTATTGTCTTACTTGTGGTTTTTAATCATGCTTTCTCTTTTCTTATCTAACTTTCTGTGTCTATTTTGTCTTAGATTGATAGAATTGTTGTCATTCCTTTTCCCAACTATCTATTTAGGAATTTACCTATTTTTTCTGTTTTGTTTTTTTTATTAAGTAGGCCATACTGGTTAATATGTGAAACGTTCTCTTTTTCTAACTTTGTCTAAATTAAATCT
This sequence comes from Tolypeutes matacus, assembly GCA_026826555.1. Lineage (NCBI taxonomy): Eukaryota > Metazoa > Chordata > Mammalia > Cingulata > Chlamyphoridae > Tolypeutes > Tolypeutes matacus. The sequence goes on from JAKSZT010053837.1 coordinate 902,836, forward strand.
ACTATCCCAGGCAAATTTCTTGGCATATGTTAAAGTCCCTTTGCACTAGCCACTTCATCCAATATGAGCTGTGTAGAATTTTGTTTGTTTTAAACCAGTTTTATTGAGATATAGGTTACATGGAATGAAATTTTAAAATGTTGAGCGTGCAATTCATGTGATGTAGAATTTTAATGCTAGCTTACTTTAAAGTACAAAATATCCATTTTATTACAGCTTATATACAGTCATTACTTAATTTCTCAACATTTTGTTTGCTCAACATTGTTCCTTCCATCCCTGTTTTTCCTTCTTAATTTATTTTTCATCTTAGTGGAATAAATCCCTCAATAGCACTTTCAGTGAGGAGCAATGTGTAGTAAATAGTCCCAGATTTTTTTAATTTGGAAAATACTATTTTTTTCATTCTTCCTTAGAACAAATTTATAGCTAAGAATTCAGAATTATGGTTAAATTCTTCAGCACTTTGAAAATAATAATCAGTTGTCTTCTGGCATATAATTTTTATAATATTCACCATGTTATTCATATTGGTTTTTTTTCCCTTTGAAGGTTACCTCATTACTTTGTAGATACTTTCTTATTTCAACTTACCTTTGATAGCTGCAGTCATATTACAATAAGTACAAATGTGGATATGTATGTGAAATTTCATTGACTCTAGAATGAATAGACTAGAATACCATTCTTTATGTACCCCTATTAACATGTATCATTATTTTAATAGGCCAGAGGAGAAGAAAATATATGATCATCTTAATAAATAACACATTTGATACATTTCAATGCATATTTTATTAGCGTACCACATGCAAAAACATAGGAAGAGAAGGATTCTCTCTGAAGCTGATTTTTTTAAAAACATTCATCTCAAAGCTAAAGTCAGTTTTATGCTTATTGGTGAAATGCTAGAATACTTTCCATTGACAAAGATGTCAGTATCACTACAATTACTTAACATTTTTAATGTATGAGCAATTTCATAATACAAGCCAACATGAAAAAAGAATTATAAATAATTAAAAGAAAGAAGTGATCATTATATGCAGATACAATTTTTTATCTGCAAAAGACAAATGAATTAGCTTCAAACACAATTAAAGCAAATAAGACAGTTTAGTTAGGCAGCTGGCTTCTAACTCAGTACTCAATATCAGTTCCCTTCTTTGTATATACATTAACCAAATATCACAGAAATAACTTAAGAACATTCCATGTATCAAAATTATATATTCTGTAATATGTTTTTATTTCCACCAGATTCCTGATGTGGCTGAGAACTACCTCTTCCTGTTAATGTTTCCTCAGAGTTTGGGAAGACCATTCTCCCCCTCCCCCCCAGGGAGGTGTGGGGGTTGTGTACTGTTACTGTAACTCTGGAAAATGTTTCCCAGTGGGATGAATTGGTCACATGAATGTAAAACTTTGTGTTTTGTATGATTTTGTTTAATTTTCAAACCTAATATTGCTCATTTATTCTTTTATTTATTCATTGAAAAAAATCTTTATGGAACATTTACTCTAGATTCTAGACTATCTTTTAGGTCTCAGAGTTACAGCAATGAACAAAGGAAAGAAGATTGCTGCATTGCTGCTGTTAGGAATTTGCATTCTGGATTCTAGTTGGGGGAAGCAAACAGAATACATTTATATAGGTTCTAAATAAACATATTTAAAGTAAGGACTATTTCTCTCAGGCCTGTTCTTTGTTAAATTTTCGTTCCACTACAAGGTAAAACATACCTCAGTTTATCAGTTGCTAGCCAGTTAAAGGTTCTACTTGATATCCATAATCATACCAATATTTTCTTCCATTTCTACATTTCTCAAGGCACTATAATCATAAGAAATTAAGAAACTCCCTATATGAGAATTTATTATTATTATTACAGTGTATTCATGCTTGCCATTTAAATGCATACATATAGTCCATTGAATTGATTTATCATTAATTTCTTTGGTATCTTACATTAAGACTTTTTATGGTAGGAAAGGGTTGAGCCTATTTCAAAGGAGTGATCAAGTTGAAAGGGGATGTTTAGAAATGGAAAATAAATGCACTGGAATATATTGGCTCTGGATCTCAGCCTGCCGGAATCCTTTCCTGTTCCCAGAAGAGTAGATTAGATGAAGATTTTCCTACAGCCAACTGGTACCTACTCATATTTTATTGTCTATATCCTCTGCCAATGTATACATTATTTGAGAAAAAGGACTCTGCTTTCTTTGCCTTTGTATTCCCAATACCTAGCAATGTGACTTGAATGGAAAAGGCACTCAAAAAGAACTTTGGAATGGAAGTTAGATTTTTTTATGCCTTGGTTTACTCATCTGTTCATTCTTTATCCGTAAAACCTAAACCTGCCTTCCCTTTATGTGTTTAGTGGATACTTCCATAAAAATGGTCAAAATGGCAATCTTTTAGGGAAGTCTTCTGTCAAAATTTCAAATCAGAAATCACCATTTTTGGTGTGCCATATCATTTCATTTACTTTCTTTTTCTTTCTGTAATTCCTTTTCTTTCTCTACCCTGTCCTTACAGGTTCCCAGTCCCCTCCGGTTGTGCGTCATCTTTCTAAAGCCCTGCACTGTGGAACACCACCGAGGTCTGCCCTCCTATTTTCCATTCCTAGCATTGGTCAAATTACACCACTATTTCCCCCAAAGACCATTACACCCATTTCTCTTATGACTGGAGTTAGGGAAACAATGGACTGATAATACAGGAAACACTCAGAATTTGTATATATATAAAATGTTTACAAAGCAAAAATTCCAAATAAACAGTAGATGAAGGAGAGTGGGTGTAGCTCAAGTGGTTGAGCACCTGCTTCCCATGTGTGAGGTCCTGGGTTCATTCCCCAGTACCTCCTAAAAAAAAAAAAAAAACCCACAAAAACAACAAAACAGTAGATGAAGTTTGCAGCTGATCTTAGTATATAATGTAACTTTATTACGTAACTAGACAATATGGGCTTCTAAACAAATTCCTGATGACTCAAAAATCAAGTCAGTGACCATATTATTCAATAATCCCCTATAAAATGAGAGTGTTTTCTGTCTTATTAAAAATAAGCATTATTAGATTTCTTGTCCAATGACCAATTGAATCATTTTAAAGAAAATTATCAATTTTCTTTTTTTCCTGGTCACATGATTAGCCAGACTTATGTACTGCCTAAATGACACTTAGGCAGTATTGTGAATTATATGGAGTAGAGGCTTGAGATTCAGACAAATATGTGCTTGCATCTACATGCACTACTAATTTCTCTGAGCCTCAGTTTCCACACATGAAAAGTAGGATTATGTTTCTGTGAATATTAAGAAGTTACAAGGTATGTAGAGTACCTGTCACATATATTTAATAATTTTCCCTTTTTAGTACGTGCATCTTACATATATATGTACAAACCAAACTTTATTATTTTTATATCATATATTACTTACTAAAATGTCTCCAAAGACATGTAGAATTTGTGCTCAATATATTGTTCAACAAATAAATGAAGGAACTACATTCAAGAGCAAAAAAATCTATTCCAAATGCAAAACCTCCCCTAAAGAAGGGAGTTCTTTAAGATTGTAAACCATGAATAAAGAATTTTTCATTTCTGAAAATATGTCACACTTCTATTATGTTCTTAAAATAAGCAGGATTCCATTGTACCTAAGATTCAGCAACATTGACCCCCAGGACTTGACCATGATTCTCTTTCTTTTACCTCACTTCTTGAATCTAATTTGTCCAAAAATTTCACCCGTTTTATTAAATCTAGTTTTCATTTCTACCATCCAACCAATATTCATAACATATACATAGATCCTAAGTTCATGCTAATTACATGTTGGTCACATATGAGCTCTAAATTAGTTTCTTACGACTTGAAACTAGAAATATAGAAAGGGAAATTGGAACAAAGCAGCCTCTTGATTCTGAGGAATTTCTAAAAATCATGTGTAAATTGGATCTTATATTTGGAACAATAGATTGCATGTATATGATTTCCAATAATCTAAATTTTATTCATTTTTATTTGAATGTTTAGACAAATCCTCTATATTGTGGAATTATTTTTATGTGTTTAAAATTATAAAGTTCTATTTTTGTAATTCAAATATATATACACATGTAAGTATATCACATACTACATTCTTATTAAAAATCCTCAAAAAATATGACTCAAAATTCATATCATTTGTTACTGTAAGGAGTTCTTATATTTAAGTGATCCAGTTTCATTTCCTTCTGTGTATATGAATATTAATACACATACTTGTATACGTGCTGCTGACTGTAACATGTTTGAATAGTGCTTATTTTTAGGGAAGTCACAGACGCCTGTTAGCAGCCGTCGCCCAGATCTCACCTACCCTCACCTCCTTCTCTGGGGAAGTCACGTACACACACCAAGTGCCACCCTCTGGCCTCCGGCTACCCCACCTCATTTTTTAGTGTGTGTCATTCCACAACCTGGGAGAGACGTTAAGTCTAATGAAAAGGCGAAACTTTAAACCCAGAAACCAGGAGCAAGCAGCCCCAGATGCTTACCAAAACAGGAATTTTCCGCGGCAGTCCCGCCACCGCCAAAGTGGATTTTAAAAATCACACTCAAATAATAGAGATTTGTCTTTCTTCTCCGGCACGAAGCGGGGCATGCAAAGCTGCCGTCTACGGACCCCAACCCGAGCAGTTTTGGCCACCTTGGGAGATCGACCACGATATTTCTAATCCATAACTCCTTTGGACTTTTTGTGCTGTGTAAGTAACAAAGAGATTATTTGCTCTTCTGGACTCTTTACACAAGTAATAAAAAGATCGTTTGCTGAGGGCTTCTGCTATGCCCTGAAACCTGTGCTCCCACGACATAATGTTGCAGCAACTTGCTCTGCACTTATTCCAAACATACTTTTGTAAAATTCACAAACTTTCACACACAGGAAGAATATTTGAGAAGTATAAACTATCATACAAGAAATCGTTACCAACTAATTTTCCTCTAGAATATGCAAGATGAGTCCCTAAATGGTATCCCATTTCAAGCCTGCACCTCAGCTGCCAAGCACGGAAAGAGAGGCTTGTCTTAGCTTTCTGTCTCCCAGAAACAATATAAATGAGTGACCTGAAGGATAAACAATTTCAATAGCTTGGCACAACATAATGATCAGATTTTTCTTCCACAAATCAGGGCTCCAAATTGGCAGGAGAGAGACATAAAGAAAATGGCATATAGTAAGAGGAAGGAGGTCGCAGAGTGAATGGCCGTATGTGGTCCTTGGTGCTGGGATCTTTGGGTCCTTCCACTGTGCTGCATCTTCTTGAGGTGTTTCCATAGGGAGAAGTCAGCAGGAAAAGTGTTGTAAGGGACAAAGCAAAGGGTACAAGGGTGAACATAGTGAATGTGAGTGTAAGATTAGAAAACAGTACAAAGTTATTTACCCTGGAACTACAAGTCATGTTTCTTTTATATCCATTAATCCAGTCATTAATATGTATGTTTATCATTGTAATATTAAAAAACAGGAAGGCCAGGGTCACCAGCAGAATCCTGGAAACCACTTTAAAGAGAGAAAAATAGTTAGAATAATTGGCTATCTTGAGAAAATAAAAGATGCTGAGGCTTGTAGCAAATCAGATGCTAAAATGATTGGTCACTGCCCAGATATTATTAGCCATTCTTAAAAATTTTCCAGTCACAAATAAAGCTGGGTAAAACACAGATACACATCAACTCACAAATATTACCCAGAGCACACCAGTTCTGGAGATGGCCAAAGCAGTGAGGATTCCATCAACTAAAGAGATCTTTCTTCTCTTGAGTCAGTCAATACAGTTCACCAGGGTTATGAATCCATTTCCTAAATTTCCAGTGCTAAATTCAGCACTAGTAATGACTGAAAATGTGCTCTGTAAGACACTTACCATGTCTATAAGAGAATGCCCCAATGTCTACTATCACTGCTGAAGATTTCTTAATACACTCATCTAAAATGGCATGTATATCTGATTCTTGAAAATTCAATAATATTCTCCCTTTTTAAAAAATTGTGTAACCAATGTCAAACCAGCAAACATCAAGGTTTGCTAATGAATGGCTTCCTGGCTTTCTTCAGGAAAACCTCTGTATTTCTCCAGACAGATTGGCTGAGCTTCATTCAGATTCTGTATGCCTTACTATAGACTGAAGTTTTTTGTAGATTATGATGAAGGAAAATCTGAACTCTCATTTGCTAACATGCAAATAAAGATATATTCATTTTCATTGTTTTGCTCTGAAAATCTGAGTCTGACACCTTGAGTTCTGGGCAAGTAAATTACAAAATTCTAATATATATAGTAGACAACAAGTATCTAAATTTGTATATAAAATAGGTTTTTTAAACACTCCAAAGTTAGGTCTATATAGAGATCTATCCATAAGTTCTCCAAAACTTTTCCTATAATGTATCAGAGTTTTCCAATAACTCCTGGGAGGCCATTATTCCTAGAATGCTGGATGCTGATAATAATACATATTTATCATTTTAATTTTTACAAGTGCAATAACACACATGTCTACACATTCCTACACACAAAATATTTATTTGGATCCAAATCCCCTTCTCTTTACACTCCAATAATTCAGACATTTCATTCTTTTATTAATGTTTTTTATGCATCTATCTCATGCTAAGTACTAAGATAGTTATGACTTCCGTAATGCCATATATGTGTTTAAATGTGTTTATATTAAATAGTATTTAAATGTAAATATTCACTGAAGTTTTGGAATATTTTTTCTGTGTATGCGAAAAGAGATAGGAATCTGTTATCTCACAAGCAGTCACTGAGTTTGAATGAATTCATCCACAAAGCAAGACTCCTCTTCATTCTGTGCCTCTCTGCTGTGCAGGAAGGCATATTCCCCCATTGCCACCAAATGCCTTCATATTTTATCCACATAAAATATGGATATCTGCTCCCTGACCCTTACTTACAGCACCAATGAGGGTAAAAAATGATACACTGCCTGGTCAAGATGGGAGAAATAAGCAGCATGATATAATTGTTCTTCAATGCCTAAAAAAACAATCAAGTACCAGTGGAATAAAATCAGCAACATCTAACAAAGAAAGCAGAAAAATCCATTTCATAAACTTCAATTCTGGCAGGCAAATAAAGGTACAGTATAGTCCAGTGTGGCAGGCTGGCCCCTCCCTCAGACTCCTGAAGCAATATGGAGCAAAGAAAGTAAATCCCAAAATTCTTGAGCATCCTTACAAATGCCCTATAGTTAGGGGAAACACATATTGAGAGGGTAAATGGGCCAGCATGAGCAAATTTTAAGGAAAACATTTTAAGAATAGAAACACAAATATACCATCAATGTAGAGGCAGAGAGTTCCCTCTGGCTTGGCTGTTTCCAAATAAGTGAGATGATGTTGGAAAATAAGACAAATGCTAGGGAAGAGCAAACAACCTTGGGTGGGTGGAGGAGTACTGGTGCTAAAACACTGTAGGTGCTTAGAAGAGGAAGAAGAACTCTACTCCAGCAAGGACAACACTCACCCTAGAGGAGTCACCCTGAGGCCCCACCTTTGCACCCTTTCACTTTGGATTGAAATTGAAAACACTGTAGGCTTTCATTCAAACAGCAGATCTTAAGGGAAGACACTTTTTCCAGATAAGGTGGAAATAGCAACAAAGATGATTCACACATATTACATCCTAGAAAGTAGAATAAGTCAGGTACTGAGAAGGGAGAACATGGATCATTTTGCAGGATAGACCATATCTTAGGTCACAAAACAAGTCTTAATACATTGAAGAATATTGAAATCATACTATATATCTTCTCCAACCACAGTGGAACTAATCTAGAAATCCACAAGAAAGGGAGAACTGGAAAATTGAAAAACATGTGGAAATGAAACAATGCACTCAAACCACAATGGTCAAAGAAGAAATCACAAGGGAAATTAGGAACTATCTTGAGGCAAATGAAAATGTAAACACAACATACCAACACTTAAGAGATGCAGCAAATGCAGTACTGATAGGGAAATTTATAGCACTAAATGCTTGCATTGAAAAAAAGAAGAGATGAATGACTTTGCACCAAAAACCAGGTGTGTGGATATTGTGGACAGAAAGTCAACATTTTGTGGGATGATAATGGTGATCCTATTGCTGCTCATGGCCATTGTGGTCACCGTCTGGCCTACCAAATGATGGCTATAAATGGACCAGCAGCTGTGACATATGCCATTGACAGTTAAAGAGCCCCGGCACCCTTTTGTTACATAAAATTCTCCCTCAATAAATGACCCCAGTGCCCAGAAAGAAAAAAAAAAGAAGAAGAGGAATCTCAAATAAGAGATCTCACCTCACAGCTGGAAGATTTTGAAAATATCAACTAAATCAACAAATCTCAGCTAGACTGTCACAGGAAAAAAAAAAGATAGGACACAAATAATTAAAATCAGAAAAGAAAGGGGGGACATTACCATTGAATCTACAGAAATAAAAAGTATTATAAGAGGATAGTTTGAAAACTATTTGCCAACAAATTAGAAAACCTAGATGAAATGGACAAATTCCTAGATACATGCAAACTACCTACACTGATGCAAGAAGAAATAGGAGATCTCAACAGATTAATAATAAAGAGATTGAATCAATAATCAAAAACCTCCAAACAAAGAAATGCCAAGGACCAGATGGAATCACTGGTGAATTTTACCAAACATTTCAAGAAGAATTAATAATACAAATCCTGCTCAAACTCTTCCAAAAAATGGAAGAGGAAGGAAAACTATCTAATTCATTCTATAAGACCAACATCACCCAAATACCAAAATCAGATAAAGATACTATAAGAAAAGAAAATTACATACCAATATCTCTTATGAATAGATATGTAAAAATCCTCAACAAATATTAGGAAATCAAATCCAACAGCACATTAAAAAGACTAAATGCCATAATTAAGTGGAATTTAGCCTTGGTATGCAAGGGTGCTTTAACATAAGAAAATCAATTAATTTAATATATCACATTAAAAGAATGAAGGGGGAGGAATCACGTGATCAATTGACACAAAATAGGTAATAGACAATAGGTATCCAGCACCCTTTCTGGATAAAAACTCTTACAAAACTAAAAACAGAAGGAAACTTCCTCAACATGATAAAGGGCATATATGAAAATCCCATAGTTAACACCATTCTTTTTCTTTGCACATACATACAAGGGAATAATAATCAGTTATAAAAAGGAACGAGGGGAGCGGATGTGGCTCAGTCCGCTGGGCACTCCCTTCTCATGTGGGAGGTCCTGGGTTTGATTCTCGATGCCTCCTGATGAAGGTGAGCAAACAATGAGCAAACTCTCTGGGGGAGGAGGGGGATAAATAAAGAAAAATAAAGTAAATAATAATTTTTTTAAAAGTAATGAAGTTCTGAAACATGCGACAACATGGATGAACCTTGAATATATTACATTGAGTGAAATAAGCCAGGCACAAAAGGACAAATATTTTATGCACTGTTAGGAAATAATTAGAATAAACAACTTCAAAGCATCAGAAACTAGAATATAGGTTACCAAGGGTCAGGTTGGGGGTAAGAAATGGGGAGTTAACGCTTTAATTGTACAGAGTTTCTATTTGGGTGATGGAAAACTTTTGGTAATGGATGGTGTGATAGTAGCACAACATTATGAATTATGAATGTAACTAACACCACTGAATTATATATTTGAATGTGGTTAAATGGGGAAATTTTAGGTTGCACTGCATTACTACAATAACACAAATAATAAAACCTAAAGTAAACTATGGACTACAGTTTATCATACAATTATAATAATTTATTTCATCATTTGTAACAAAGGAACCACATTAATGCAGTATTATTAATAGGGAAATCTGTGTATGAAGGGTGTATATGGGAACACAGTATTGTCTGCATGAGTTTTCTGTAAACCTAAAACTTCTCTAAAAAATGATTTTAAAATGTGAAATTATGACATTATTAGAAAGACAATAGAGATGACAAAGCTCCACCAAGGCTTTGGAGAGAAAAAAAGAAAAGAAATAGAAGAACATGCAGCATTAGAAGTAAAAGACAAATATATCCCTAGAAAGGGTTTTTTGTTTGTTTTAGGTTTGGTTTGGTCCGTTTTAGAAAAAAAGGGAAATGCCTCTATGCAATCTGCAATTGTATTGGAAAACTGTTGTAGTTACCAATTTCTAGGAAATTATTACAAAAATGACTAATAAAACAGTAAAAATTCTGGCTTGTATTCGGTACTCAATAGCCATGTTAAAAAAAATTATAAATTTATCAAAGACATTAGCTACCTGTTATGTCTTCTCTACCCCTCAAATGCCCCTGTAGGACTAAAGGATGTATTCTCTCAGCTGTTAAAACTTGCCCTTCATTGAAGAAAACCAGCTCATGCAGGTAAACTTCCTGGGCAACTCGTCCATTGGTTGATGCAAGGATGTAAAGACCCAGTCCCCTCACTGAAACTTCTGCGACTCCAGCTATAGAACTTCCAGTGGGGACCTGCTGAGGCCTTGCAGAGACACCATTGCAGCCCATTCCTGCTTCCTTTGCTTCCTCAAGAGATTTTGATCCTGAGAGTACTTCCTAAAATCTGCTAATCAAGTCTTCTTCCAAGGGATTGCAATCTGTAACACTATCCAAAAATGTTATATATTGGTGACACCATGGGAAAATTTGCTAAAAGAACAAACCATTTCTTTTCAATTTTAATTAAACACAATGTAGGAAAGATAGAATATGTCATAATTTAGTACATGAAAAGAAAATGACCTTGATAGAAGTACACAAAACATTGACTTATCAAATTCACTTGCAAAATCCTAAAAAATATATTATTAACAATATTCTAACATAATATTAACAAACAAGCTTACAGATAGGGTAGAAGATTTATTTACCATAATTGCATTACTTTATTCTATTGCTGAATCTACTCATAGGACAGAAAGGATTTATTCTCAGAGAAGGAATTTATTTCAGGCAGAAGATACACTTTATATCTACAGTAGGAGAAAGATAAGTATTGTAAGTTGTCTTGAGATCATAGGTGCAGGCTCTTTGACTTCCCATTTCTGGGCCACACAGGCTGCATCTTGTCTCCAGGTCTTGAAGACAAAGCATTCACACAAAGCACCCAAGATCTTCTCGTGGTAGAGATCTTCTATAGTAAGCTGGTTATGTAAGTACATTCCATCTATGCAACCAGCATGAACCACTAACTGAAAACGTGAGAAAATCACCAATTTAATTGTTATTGCTAAATATTGCTGACTGTCCCCTTCCTGCCCCTAGGAATACCATGGTTTATGAGCCATCTCTTTGAATGTCTGCAGATCAGATCCTCTGAATGCCAGTCCAAATTTGCTCCTTGCTCTTGATGGTTGGCTGCTATTGCCTCCACTGTTCCAGGATTTTATTACCCCATTGCTAAAGGGTACTTATTTCTGTAATTGCCTATCCTACTATAAAATAATCTACAAAGGCATCTTAGCTTGCCACAGGGCTGCCAATGCAAAGTACCAGAAATCGGTTGGCTTTTATAATGGGGATATAAAAGCCAACAGTTCCGAGGCTGTGAAAATGTCCAAATCAAGGTATCATCAGAGATGCTTTCTCACCAAAGTCAGCTACTGGTGAGCCTGGCATCCTGTCACGTGGCAAGGCAAGATGGTGGCCAATCTCTGCCGAGGTCCCTGCCTTCCCCTCCACACTCTCCCAGACCTCAGCTGCAGACTGTCAGGCATCTCTCCCTGGGCTTCATCTCCCTTAGTCTCTCGGAGCTTCTCTGTCTTTCTGCAGCTATAGTGAACCTGGAGTCTTCTCTCTCACATGCCAGGGTCAAAATGGTGACCCTCTTCCTCTGAGTCCTCTCTGTGTGTTCGTTTATATAAGGCTTCAGTAAGAGGGCAGAGACCCAACCTGGGCCATGCCTCACTGATGTAATCCAATCAAAAGTGATCTAATTAAAGGTCCCTTAACTGACTCTAATCAAAAGGTCCCACCTACACTTGTTTACAGGCACAGGAATGGGTTAGGTTAAGAACCTAATTTTCTGGGGTCCACCAAAGACAAACCAGGACAAGAGAGTAGCCAGTACTGAACTTCTCACCAATGCTGGCAACCCTCTCGATAATATGTTCCGTTTCACCTGGTACACTGAGTGTCTCTCAGAATATTCAAAGACCAAAATAAATAGAGGAATGGAAAGAAAGACCCAATATTTTAAAATTGACAGTTCTTAAAAGTGCATCTATAGGTTAAATGTTATTCCAATCAAAATTCCTGAAGGTTTTTGTAGAATTTCATTAATTTTTTCTAAAATTCATAAGGAAATGAAAAGAGATAGAATAACCAAAACAATCTAGGAGTCAAAGAAAATATTTGGAGGAAGTACATTCAGATGTAAAGTCATCTCACAAAGCTGCACTATCTAAGAGGGTGTAGTGTTGGAGCAAATAGACCAATGGAACAGAATGGAGAGTCCAAAAACAGATTCGCATACAATGAATATTTCCAGACTCTATGACTTGAAGAATTGGTTATCTCAGTTTACCTGGGCAATTTTTATTGTTGTCAGTTGCCCTGGGCTACTTATAAGTTTCCTCAGCTTACTTTTATTAATATTATCCCAGTTTCCATAGTAAATGGTATGGTCTCCACCTACAACCCAGCAATTCTACTTTTAACTATGTAGCCAACAGAAATGTGCACATATGTACATCAAAAGATATATGTATACCACAAGTAGCAGTAATAGCACCTGAAAGTTATGGGGGAT
>JAKSZT010053837.1:915674-1025375 GCA_026826555.1 Tolypeutes matacus
TTAATTAATAATAGCTTCTTCAAAGATCCTGTTTACAAATGGGTTCACCCCTACAGGAAGATGGATTAAGACGTGAATATATCTTTTGTGAGGCACATGATTTTATCCTCAACAACCCAGTAGGAGAGAAAATCAAAACAATTCCTTTATGTGGTAAGAATAATAGCACATTTTGCTGCTTTATGTCAAGGCACTTTCTTTGTTCTCAATTTTCTTGACATTTTGGAAAACATCACTCCAATCAGTATACAAATGATATTGTATCAATTGGTCCGTATGAGCAGGAAGTGGCAAGTTCCTTAAATACCATAGTAAAATACTATGAGATTAAACAGGAGTTTAATACCAGAGGATGGGAGATAAACTCTGGGAAGATTCAGCTACCTACAACATCAGTGACATTTTTAGGGGTCCAGTGGTCAGGGAACGATGGCTGCCCCAAGAAAGAATGTCAGTTTATATTATTCAAGTTATACTGCTTAACACACTGCTGCCCCTGGCGGCTGCAACTTATACTATCGCTTTAAGATACACAAGGACGTCAGCCAAAGAGCTCTACTTTTCAACCACAGCTGTGTGGATGACAGAAGTTATAAAGTTATTGCCAAGTGTGGGAATTTTGGCTAAAGAAACTGGTAGTCTGGGTAGATTCAAGGCATCTTTAAGAGAAAATGTCTTGGGGAGCCCCAAGGAACTGCTGAAGTTAAGCATACATCGTTAGTGGACACTGTTCAGAACAACACGGTTTTCCTAGCTCTTAGCAGTCTGGAAGCAGCAGGGTACCAGGTGACCTACCCATTAAAGATTCCCTGTACTGCTCTATGAATCGTTTTAATGGTTAAACTGGACACTCGGCAAATTATAGTGGATTTCGGTTTTTAATGCTGTGTGGTGGAGTCACACTTGTACAGTGGAAAGCAGCCCAAGCTACTAAAGCTGTGGTGAGGGAAGCGGCTGTGGCTCAATCAGTGGGGCTCCCGTTTACCATATGGGAGGCCCCAGGTTCGGTTCCCGAGGCCTCCTGGTGAAGGCAAGCCCGCCCGCATGGCGTGGTTAGCTGACCCAGCAAGCACAAGCAGCAAGGGGGGGATAAATGAATAAATAAATAAAATCTTTGGGGCACGGATCCCTGGGACCTCCCGGTAAAATAAATAAATAAATAAATAAAGCTGTGGTGGAACAGACTCCATTTTTGGGGTCTGGCACTATAGCTATTGCTCTACTGTGCTCAGGATCTGCAGGAGTATATTTTGAAAAAGTTTTAAAGAGTTCAGACACTTCCCTCTGGGTGGGAACTATTCAAATGTGTCTATCAGGGATTGTTGTGACATTAGTTGGTGTCTACTTGTCAGATGGAGCAGAAATTAAAGAAGAAGGGTTTTTCTATGGTTACACATATTATGTCTGGTTTGTCACCTTCCCTGCAAGTGTTGGAGGCCTCTATGCTTCTGCTGTGGTCAAGTACGCAGACCACGTCACGAAAGGCGTTTCCGCAGCAGCAGCCATTGTCCTTTCCACTACCGGCTCAGTGACGCTGTTTGGATTACTGAGAGCACCACTTTGCTCTGGGTACTCTTCTTGTATGTGTTTCCATATATCTCTACGGGCTACCCAGACGTGACGCTACATCCATCCAACAAGGAGAAACAGCTTCAAAAGAGAGAGTCGGTGTGTGATTTCAGCCTCAAGAGAAATTCATACTGACACTGTACCGTTTGCATTGAACTAGAGCCTAAGTAAATCCCAGAAGGGTAGCTTAAACAAGCAAAAATTTGACTGTATGGCAAAAGGATTAAGAAGAAAGTTATCCAAGCGAATTGCTGATACAGAGACTGAACTTGGACCTGCTTGGGATCAATCTGTTTTATTTTAGAATGAAGGAATTTTATTATTGTATAGATAATGTACATTAAAAGTATGGAGATGATACGGTGTTTAAAAATCATGTGAGGCTACAATACTCAAATAACAAGGTTTGGAACTATGTTTCTGGGTTAAAAGGCCAAAGCCATTTCTGTTCTAACTGTTCTCTTGTTCATGTTTCAGATGAGAGAGAGGACAACTCCTTATTCTGCAATTCATGAGCAGTATTTTGTCCCAGCAGCTGTAAAGCCCTAGCTCTTTTCCTTCAAAGGAGAGGCAGAAGCAAAGGAGGCTAGTTCAGAAAGAAATTGAATGTGCAATTTTTTCTTAAACAGAATCTATCTCATAACTCAGACAGTGAGTTCCAGGTGGTAACTTAGTACTCCTTCTGGGCTATTTTTGTGCCATTCATTGTCTGGATACATAATTCTTTGCTATTAGACAATATACTTTTCTTCAAAAAAAAATTTCTAGTGTCGCTTTTGTACTTTTTTAAAAGTATGTTCAACTGTTGGTATGTTGTTAATAAATTGTGAAATTTCAGTGTTTAAAAAACTTTCTATGTTAATGGGAAATTCAGCAATAAATTTCTTTATCTGGAAAAAAAAGTAAATAGCCAAGTTGTTCTATCTTACATCTTTTATACTAAAAAAGAAGTATGGGGTTTGTAGGGCCTCTTTGGATTTGGGAGCCAGCAAGCACCACATTTGAGGATATTTCTCTGACCCATTTATCAAGGGACTCTAAAGGCTTACTTTCAAGTGGGAGCAGAAGACAGAGCTCTACAGCAGGAGTAGGTTGTGGTACAAGCTGCTCTTTCTCTTGAACCAAATGGTTCAGCAGATCCAAAGCTGCTTCAGATAGCTGTAGCGGGTGAGGACACTGTGTATGCCTCTGGCAAGCCCCAGAAGAAAGTGGCAGAGCAAACTCCTAGTGAATTAGTGCAGGATCATCCTCTCCACAGCAGAGGACTTTTTTGTTTGAAAAACAAAATGGCAACAGCAGAGTACTAAACTAAGCATGGGCCCTTCCCAGCACAAGCCCCATGCAGTTGCACAGGTCATATGTCTATAAAGCCAGCCTCAACTGGAGGGTGTGAACATCTGAGTTGCACAAGGGGTAGAATGTATTAGACACAAATTTGTGTGCTTCCTCAGAGTCCCTTGACTCTCTCCTCATTTCTCTTGATCAGCAGCTGCCTGAGCCAGATTAACTTCCATTTTAAGCTTGAGTGGAACACAACACTGTGGGGTATGAGACCTGACTTTCTAAATGGCCTCAGACAAGTTGGATGAGGTAAGACAGAATTTCAGAGATGTCAGTTCTGATTCAGGTAAACTTTGACCAATAGGAAATAGAAGGCAGGAGAGATCAGAGAAGATCAATCCCATGGACTAATGCTAGAGGCTGCTCCTCCTTTTAACACTTCTGAGAAAGTCCTGTGTGCCAAATGTACACATGGTTACCGACAGCCTACATTTCTCAACTCACTGTGAAATGATAGCCACCAGACTAATGCATCACATAAAATCGCCTCAAGTCTTCTCGTCTTATTTCCTTATACCCATTGCCTTCTGAAATAAATGGTAGCGCTTTAATCCATGCCTCTGATTCTGATTTTAGAGTTCCCAGGCTAAGATATTCACTAAATTGTACAATTATTATTTGTTCACTTTTCTATGAGTTTATAATATGGTGATTAAAACATTTTTATTTTTAAAGAAGGCAGGGAAAAACATATCAGAAATAACATTTTAGTAAGTCAGATGGTTACTAACTGATTTTTTTAAAATGCAATTTTTAGGTGTACAATAACATAATAAAAAGATACCATTCACAATAGAAACAAAACATAAAAATACACCAAAATCTTTGACATGTTTTTTAAAAACTATCCTGATCTAATTGTATGTCCCACCTTGTCTCCACATCACCCACTTGGTATGGCTGTGTCAAGTCTATATTCTAGTGCTATTTCTCTGGAATTAATGAATAGCCACACTTTTGCTCTGAGAAATGTTTCTATTTGGATAAGCCCGTCACCTCAGTGTGAAGTCAGGGCAGGGAAATCCATGAAAACTGCAGGGTTTGTGATGGGTTTCATTTTCATTGGTTTTTCAGCTCTAATATAATATATCCATTAAGTCATCCATTTATTTAGTCATGGCAAAATCATTTCTGAAAAAAAAGAGGAAAAAAATAAAAATAAAACTAAAAAATAATTTCTGACCAACTATTCTATATGTTGGCTTTTTTTTTTTTTTTTAGATCCTTGGGAATCATCAGTAAACAAGATAGACACAATCCTTGTTTTTGTGGAGTTAACATTGTTGTAGAGAAGACAGATGAGAAACAAACAAAATTAATAAATTGGATGTGGAAATGATTTCTCTTAAGGTTTAGATGTTTTTGTTGAACTTTTATAACACTAAGAATTAATATAGTCCAGTGTAATTTATGTGGTTGTTCAAGGTTACACATTCCTTTCCTATAATAGATCTTGCTATCAATGAATATGTCCAGATACTTTCTCTCATTTCATCATTTTCCAAAACATTACAATGAAATTGATCTTTAAGAATTCCCTATAATTACTACATGCCTTCATTGATTCCATTGTACTGTATAAAGAAAGGTTCATTTAATTTATGTACCATAATTTCTTTACTATTTTTAATTGACTTCTTTTTTTCAGATAGGGAAGATTTCAATCTTCTTATCTGAATTTTAAAAGGAATTTTAAAGATGGAGGAGATGATTAGCAATTCAGGGACCAATTCAGGATTCAGAAATCAATTTCAAAAAAAGTCTTTCTTAACTCAAAAAGCAGAAGAGATAACTTTCCTAATTGCATATGGAAACTTATAACAGCATTGAACACAGGTCATGACTGTTTTGTTTTTCTTCCTCATTCCTACTATAGGATTTGATATTTTTCTAAGCTTTTCCCTACTTGTATGAAATCTCATCTTCTGCAGTACTGTTTATTGTCATGCATATACAAAATTTACCCTAAATATGTTTCTCATTCTTGATTTTTATGTGTACATCTATTCCTAATAACAGTTCTGATTGCTATTAACCATGAAATAATCATTCATAATGGAATCAAATATATCCCAAACAAATATCCTCAAGGTGTGATTTAGAATTGAATATCCTTATAATTCATAATGGAATCAAATGTACCCCCAAACAAATAGTCTGAATGTGTGATTTAGAACTGAATGTCCTTATAATCCAAAAAGCTGGAGGTTCAAACAATGAAAGGTAAACACACTTTGGTACTGACACAAATCACAACGGAAAATAGTAATGATGTCCTGAAATAAGTTGTCAGTTCCTCGTAATGCATAATGCATAAATATAAATGAATTGGAAGATGATCATAGAATACATATGTGAAATACAGATGGCTTCATGGTTCTGAGAAAGTTAATACATTTTGTTGTTTACTTGAAAAAATTGATATGGTATGTTCCTTTCATATATTTTTCATATATACATGTGTATGTGTATATATATATATACATACATATGTGTGTAGGTATATATATATAATGAGAGAGATGCTTTTATGTGATAAGCTTAGATAAAAGATATTTTTAGGTATACCTCTGAAAATTACTCAATGACATACATTACAGAAAAACCGAGAAGAAGTGTAAAATATCTTACAAGCTTCCATCCGTTTGTTTTCTATTAGATATCCCTCTTACTGATCTTTGGAGTTAAGGTTTTCTTTTCTTTCAGCCAGCACCTCAGCAGCCGGGGAACCGATTGAAAGGTCTGTCTTAGCTTCATGTTTCCCAAAATCAGGATAAATGAGTGACTTGAAGGATAGAGAGTTCCAATAGCCTGGCAAAGCATGAGGTCCAGTTCTTTCTGCAGCAAAGCAGATATGACTAGAGAAAGGAAGTAAATGGTAAATAGCAAGATAAAGGAGATCACAGTTTGCATGGCTTTTATGTGGACTTTGGTGCTGGGATCTTGGGATCCTTTGCCATTGAGCTGCATCTTCTTGAGATGTCTCCAAAGGGATAAGATCAATAGCAGAAAAGATATCAGGGATGTAGCAAAAGGTATCAAGACTGCTAGAGTGAATACAGTCACATTTGAAAGCCGTGCAATGTCCTTCAGTTTGATCTTCCAAGTCATGTTTCTTTCATATTCATTCATCCTCATATTATAATCTATGCTTTCCAATGCAAGATGGAAAGGTAAAAAGACCACAGTACCCAACAGCATCACCAGAATTACACTTTTAACTCTCCATTTCAGGTGAAGAAAAATAAGGTTAGAGAAATTAGCTATCTTGAGCAAATAAAATATGCTGAGGCTAGCAGCAAGCCATATGCTAAAATGGTTGGCTACTGCCCAAGCAGTATGAATAGCCCTTACTTCTAACCTATGTAAAACTGGATTAAGCACTGTTGAATACCAATTTATTAATATTGCCCAGAGCAAACCCATTCTGGAGATTGCCAGAGCAGTGAGAATTCTATCAGCTGTGGAGATCTTTTGTCCCTTGACCCAGTCAATGCAGTTCACCAGTGCAATGAAACCATTGGCAAAATTTCCAAGAACAAATTCTGCCAGTACTATGATGGAAAAGATGCTCTTTTGTAAACTGATCATATCTGGAAAAAACAGCCAAGCCTGATATCACTGCTTATTGGTCCTTAATATCCTGCCCTATATTTCTACAAGCACCTGCTTTCTGAATATTCTTTGACCAACGATAAGCCAGAGGGCACAAACGTAATGGATGTTTTCAATGCTGTCTTTATAAGAACACTGTTATTTCCAAAACAGCTCAAATTAACTCCTATTCATATGCTTGTGTCTTTGACATATGGAAATAGATCATAGATGATGTTGAAGTGACAGCTACATTCTCATTTGCTAGAATGCAAATAAAGACATATTCTCTTTCAAACATTTGCATCCTTTTCCTTGTTTAACTTCTCCATGATTTGTGTTTATCAATTTTAGTTATTGGTTGGTAAACTTTTAAATCCAAATACATAGAACATGCACTGAATGTCTAAATTGGTAGATGGAGCTTCGTCATCAATGGGATTAACACCACTAAGGATATGTTTTTTTCAAATCACATTTTTGTAGGAAAAGTCAAAGGTATATATCTATAGGTTATCCAAGCTTTTCCTAACAAAAGGATCCAAGTTGTTGCCCAGGAAGGCAACACTTCCAAAAAGCAGGTTGCTGATAGCGATATTGTAATATAATTTCCAAAATGGAAAATTAGTCTCGGAGAGGTAGCTGAGTTAAAATCCCCTTATTTTCCCACTCATCCCATTATTAATATTATCAAAGGTATATCTCTTCCTTCCTTCCTCTCTCCCTCCCTTCCTCCCTCCCTCCTTCCCTTCCTTCCTTCCTCCCTTCCTTCCTTTTCTTTAATTTTTTCCTCTTTCTTTCACCCACTATTTCAGATAGGATACATTCGTGGCTATTAATATTACAATTTACTCTCTAGATTATAAATTACGGAGAAATAATCATGATGGAATTTGGGGGGGAATTAGCATTTTCCAGGAATTCCAGGATTTGCATCAGGATGAAATTGGAAAGAGGAGCACAGTTTTGGTTCTACAAGTTTGGTGGTTTTAAAACATGTCCCAAATTCTTTGATACATAAATAGGTGGGATCTAACCTACCCTTCAATGTGGACTTTAATGACTCATTTTATTGAGTAGTATGTCATGGAAGTGACATCAAGGAACTCCCAAGGCTAGGTTGAAAAGACTGAGCCCTGAGTCGCCATGGTGGATATACCATGTGGAGAAACCAAACAGAAATAGAGAGAGATGCCCGAGGAGCCCCAGCTCTTCCAGCAATCTGAGTGCAGGCACTAGGAAGATGCCTTTGAGATGATGACAGATACTGCTGACTGCAACCTCTTGAAGCCCAGATCCAGAACCTCCCAGCGGAGTCACTCCTGAAATCCTGACTCATAGTAACCATAACAGATAATAGATGATTATTGATGTTTTAAGCCACCAAGTTTTGAGGTGATTTTTAAATGTATAATAGATACCTAATACAATGAGGGATAATTGCCTTCGGTAGTGGGGAGTATATATATATATATATATATATTTTTTTTTTTTTTGAGAAGTTTACATGTAGAATAAAGGATGAGTGTTGAGGAACTGAAGGAGCAGACTTACTAGACAATTGTCATTGTCACCCAGGAACTGAACCCCATTCCTGAAGTCATCCTTTCTTAGGTCTATGTCTCAAAACAAAATTGATATAGCTTCCCAGCCTCCCCTGAAATTATGTAAGCCACTGAGGTGGCTTTTTTTTTTTTTTTAATATCAGGAGGTCCTGGGGATCGAACCCAGGTCTCTACATATGGGAGACAGACACCCAACCATTTGAGCCACATCCATCCTCCAAGAGGTGGCTTTTTGATGTGTTAACTTGGCTAAGCTAAATTGCATTCTCCAGAATTCACTTTATAGTGCATTTCCAGGTAGTGTGGCCTTCAAGGGAAAGTCTCTCAAGAGAGCTAAAGGGCATAAGAGAGGCAGCAGCCATTTTGTAGCAAACACACACACTTTTCCTCGTTATTCTAGGATGGGTGCTGTTGTGAAGAGATTTTACAGGTGTAATTAAGGTCCAAATCAGTTGATTTTGAATTAACCAAAAGGACTAATCATAGGTGGGCCTGACCTAATCAAGTAGAGACCCTTTAAAGAGCATAACAGACTCCAAGCAGCAGAAGAAAAGAAAAAGTATGAAATATTGAAATATTTCTCGTTTTGGGGGCCTCAGCACTCCCTTTATTGTTGCTGATCTGCTGACTCACCTCGTTGGCATGAAGCAGCAGCTGAGCCTACAATTGCTCTCCCTTTCCTGTGAATTGTCCTTCAGTTTCTCTGACTCCAGGGCCGGCAGCATGTGTTCGTTTCCATGACAGAGGGCTGCAGCTTCTCCAGGATACCCCAGTAAGGTCAGCAGCAATAGGAATGGACGCAGGTTTCAGTCGGCCCTTGTGGGGTCCAGCTCAAGCTCGCAGGATTCCAGTCTGCTCGTGATTAAGAACACTTCTTCATAACTGAAAATGCTAAAATTAACAAAAGTCTTTGGTAACTCTGGGGGGGAGGGGTGTAAGAAATAAATACAAAGTAGAGCAAAAGAAAACAACTTTCTCATTATAGGTGTCAGAGCCTACCGGGGTAGGGGTAGGTTGTCTCTAGAGGCAATCGATCCAATCAACAAAAATAGTTAATTAACATTGAATTCCACAAGATAAAAAGAAAAAGTCCCCAGCTGGGAAATTCTGCCCTTTGATCCTCAGTCAGGTTTCTTTCCCAGGATTAACCAACTTTAAATTTCCTCACTTAGGAGAGAAGTTTCTAAAAACAGTAACTGATAAGTAGAGTTGATAGACTATTCTTGAAGAACAATACAGTTTGTCTATAGTCTCAGATGTCATTTAGCACATAAAAATGCATCTAGTTTTATTATAAATTTTTGAAATTATACATGAAAAATTATAAAATTATAAATATATATATTTAATTTTAACATGTAGACAAATCTTATTCCAAGAATATGTTTTTAAAATCCAAGAAAGTCCAGTGAAAGATGGGAAGAGTATTAAAATTCCCCCAAACACTCTTAACAAACATCTTTCTCTATTGACTTTTTTTTTTTTTTTTTTTAAGATTTATTTATTTACTTTATCCACTTTAAACCCCCTCCTTCCCCATTTGGTGTTTTGTGTCCATTCGCTGGGCAATTCTCTGTCTGTTTCCTGCCATCTCTTCTCATCCTCCTCCTCCAGTCTTCACCAGGATTCGATCCTGGAGACCTCCGATGTAGGAGAGAGGTGTTCTGCCACCTGCGCCACCTTGGTTCCTGGTTTTTGGAGCTTTCAGAGCATCTCACCTTGTCTCTCCCTTGCGTCTCTCTCCTGTTACGTCATCATCTTGCTTCATGGCTCCCAGGGCCTGGCGGCTCACCAGCACACAGAGCCTGGCAGCCCATGCACCTTCTATATATCTATTTTTTATTTTACCGGGAGGTCCTGGTCCCTCCATATGGCAGACGGATGCCCAACCATTTGAGCCACATCCGTCCTCCTCTATTGACTTTTTATTGAGTTTTCCTTCCTCTTAGAGAGCACTTCTGCTGTCCCAAAACCATATGAGCAGCTTGCTGTTTCCCAGAATTAGGATAAATGAATATCCTAAAGGATAGGCAGATGTTATTACTTTGTCAAATGTCAATAGCTTGTTAGGGGACAATAAATGGCTGCAAACTATTTATAAGAATTGACACAGTATAAATAAAAAAGAGAAAAGAAAACACAACATTCCAATGGTTTTTACATGAGTTTCAGTGCTGGGATCTTGGGACCCTGTGGGAATGAAATTTATTCTTTTGATATTTCTCCAAAGAGAGAAATGATGCTGTGGAAATAATTATGGGGATGGTGATCTCAACATTGATGAAAACTAAGAAAAGAATGTTTTGATGTTCATACATTTGGATCTTGCAAGCCTTGCTCCTTTCTAGATTTAAAACACCAGAGATCATGCTATCTATTCCAGGGCTGCTAATAATGAAAAAGAGTAAGGATCCCAGGAAAAATGAGGATAACTGCCCTGTTAATTTTCCACTTCAGCCAGAGAAAAAGAGAATGGTAAAAAGTAGCTCTCCTCAGGAAATATAATGCGCTGAGGCATGTGTCAAACCAGACACTTAAGTGTTTGGTCACTATCCAAAGAAAATATTAATTTTTCCAACTTGACCAAGGTAACTTGAGTCTGAAGAGAGCACCAGTAAAAATGAATCAATTAGTATTATGCTCAAGAAATACATTCTGGATATGGATAAGCTGGTGAGGATGAGGTTAATGAAGTTGACTTTCCTGTTTTTTATCCAATCGGTACAGTTCATTATTCCAATGAATCCATTTCCCCAAATATCTGTTATGGATTCCATAGTTAAGACAACCAAAAGGATCTTTTTCTTTGTGCTTGACATTTCTTCTGAGTGAAAAATCACCATCTCAAATATCACTGTTGATGAACTGGTGAACTAACATTTCTGTGGTACTTTTTTGTTTTTATTGTGTCTTTCATTCCATTCCAAGAAACACCAACTTCTGCTATCACACTGCGCCTCAGCCAACATTGCGAAGACCATTTCAATTCCTTTAAAGTGTTTTAGTTTGTGATTTCCTAGCCAACAAATGTGGGTCATTTCTTCTTTTATAATAATGCCTGCTGTAATTTTCCACGTTCTGATATGCGTGAAAGGATGAAATTTAGTTTGCTTAGGTGCAAATGGAGAAAGATTCTCTTTCATTGTTTCACCTTCTGCCCTACCCTAAAATGCACATTAAGAAAACATGAACATCCCCAACTAGGAGCTTGTAAGAGCCATCTGCAGATTTAAAATTGGAGTTGAAAACTGATATAAGAGATGGAAATTCAGCATCACAATCACAATAAGCACCATAAAAGAAAAAATGAAAAGCACCAAAAAATCATCTGTGTATAGGACAAAAGAAGTTAGATAGTTGCAAATATTCATAAATTGGGAAAACTTGGCAAAAATGAACCTCAATAATTAAAGTTTAAAAGAAATATATTACATTTTATCAGAATAGTTTTTATTTTGATAATTTCAGTAACTGGTCAATATTCTCTGGATTAGTGCTTACATATTACACGGGATATGTAGGCAGGAAACCTCACTTACAGCACTTCCTTTTGCATATTAACCAAATACACAGAAAGCCTGGACTAAAGAAGTCTGATTAATTTTGCTTAAACCAACATTACCTAAAATTACTTGAAAATTGAGAACTATCTCCTTGTAATAAGTATTAAACCCCTAATGAATGAGTGATCTTCAAAGCTTTAGGAAATGCTGCTCAACATCTCTTTTAATGATGTGGGGCATTCTATTATATTGATGCATTGGAGTGGTTTCCACAAAATAAAAGAAACAAATATAAAATGACAAAAGAAACATAAAATGTTTCTGAATAAATGTAAACAATCAGCCATAGGACCTATATAACAGGAAATAGGTATGTTTCTATTGCAGAATCTAAAATAAGACTTTTAAAGGAAATATATTTTGTATGGAAACAGACTGTAATCAAGAATGAGTAGCAATTTTAGAAAAGATAGCAATAGCAGTAGCAGTAATAGCAGTGGTATGACTGTGCAGAGGGTTGCTTGGTTGCACTAGTATTAAAAAGAAAGTCCTAATCTAAGAAAATAAAATAATAAGCAAATTGATTTATGGATCTAGATTTATGTAAGGCTCAAGTGTGACATAAGAATGACAAGTATGTAAAAATGTATTACATACTATAATTTGACATTCGTTTGCATTATT
This sequence comes from Tolypeutes matacus, assembly GCA_026826555.1. NCBI lineage: Eukaryota > Metazoa > Chordata > Mammalia > Cingulata > Chlamyphoridae > Tolypeutes > Tolypeutes matacus. Next base: position 927,931 of record JAKSZT010053837.1, read on the forward strand.
CATTACTGGAACCACTTTCTGTGGATAGGGGTACAGTTTGGCTCTGGTTTGGAATGAACTTTTCCAACTAGATTAAAGACAGAAAAAAGCAGAACTTTCTGGAAGTGTGCTTTTTAAAAAATTATTCCCTAGAGCTGCAGAGTTGCAATAGCCAAAACCAATCTCAAGGTTAGATCTTATAAGTAGAAAATTGTGGGATGCCCAACTATTTCAGTGTTAAGGACACCATGACCAAAATACATTGAAAAGTATTTCCACTGGCCAGAAAACTCCTACCATCATAAGCAGGTCTACCTTCCCTCTAGTGGTTAAGTTTCATCACTTGATCTAGGTCCCTCAGACACAGTCATAAACTATTGATGGCAAAACCTGACCTTTGAAAAGTGGGGCTTCGGGGCATTCTGGGAAGATGGCGGTAACAGTGACAACATAGAGTTTGGGTCTTCCCTTATCTCAACATAAAGACTGACAGAATATCTAGATGACAACACTAAAAGTTAAAACGAAAAGCCACTTAGAAAAAAACTAGGTGATGAGGCAGGAGGTTCTGTACTGTGTCTGATTTGCTAAGCTGGAACTATGTTTCCCAGAATTGCCTTCTTTGTATGTTTCCAGATTAGGATTTACAGAAGAAAAAAATTGCATATGATTTGAAAGGCAGATCTGAAACTATAGCCCTATACTCACAAGGTCTGTGTAAGGAGACTCGAGTGCTGTAGCTTCAGCACATTATCACTGATTTGCTGGTTGACTCTGCTGGCATGGAGCAGCAGTTGGACTGGCCACTTCCTTAGTTCCAAGTAGATGTCACCTGCATCATTGACGTTAGAGTTTGTAAGAAATAAACAAAGGTTATGTATGGTTTTTCCTCAAGGTATACAGTTTGTCATTGCTGGCTCTGGTTTTTCCTGGTTCTCCTCTGCTTTACATCCAGACTTTCTCCCTGAGGTCAACACTGTGACCTACTGTACCTTCTGGCCCACAACCAGTGGCAAAGGCAAAGCTTTCCATAATAGACTCTTCATAATTGTGTGAGGTCTAATCAGTATCATAAACTCCTTATTCCATGTTAGTCACAGTGATTATGCTTCCCTGATTAAACCCTGATACGGATCACTAAAACTGGAAATAGTTACAGGAAACCAAACCTTTGAGATATGTTCTCTGAATTGGATATGAGTTATCTAGAATTAGTTCTCTCATATGCTCAGACTTAAATGCAATCATGACATGTTTCTAGTGATAAATGGGACACTTGTATCCATGGCATGCAACAATAAAACAATTACTTAAATTATCACCTGTCGACACCTGTAATCAAGTGCCTATACAAGTCAGGCTTTAGGAAACCAAGTAGTTGCTGCCATAGAACATTCTAGTGAAAATAAAAAGTATAATGGGGTTGGTGAGTTGCTTCTAAGTTTGTTGGAAATTTGGGAAAAAGAAAATGGTGATTTCAGTGCTTTAAATTTCCAGTGTAAGTAAGGTCCAGGTAAAAGAAACCTTATCTCCTGTGGAAAAGGGACTGAAACTTCTGAAAACCAGGCCCCAGTCAAACCCTGAAGTAGAAGAATCACGTTGAAAATTAAATTCACAACCTCAAACGTCTCCCATGTTAAAGGCAGGGTACTGATTGAAAAAGTGAGAGAGCCGGGAAATTGGGATGGGGACGGTGTAGTAAAGAATTTGCCCAAAGAGAGGTATGGCCTTTGCTCTTGGCTCCTGGGAGATAATCTTTAAACCCTTGGAATGTCCTCCCTGATGAAAATGTCTTTTTTTTTTTTTACCTGGGAGCTTTGGGCCACATCAAATAATCTAACCATACAATTTAGGGTGGAGGCTTTGGGTCAGGTACCATCAATTTGAAATTCAGGGAGGCTGCCTACTGAGGTCAGCTGTGTAACTGGCCAATCAGTTCTATGTGGCTAAGCTCTAACATAAACTCTGGACATCAAAGCTTGAGTGAGCTTCCCTGGTTAGCAGTGCTCCATGCATATTGTCACACATTGTTTCCGGGAAAGTTACCAGTGTCCGTGACTATACTGGGACAGGACAACTGGAAGCTGCATGCATGGAATGTTCTTAAACATTGCCCCGTGTATCTCTCCCCTTGGCTGATTTTAATCTGTATCCTTTCACTGTAATTAATCATAACTATGATTATAATAGCTGTCAGTGAGTTCTGTGAGTCTTCCTAGTAAATTATCAAACCTGAGAATGGTCATGGGGACCCCTGAATTTGTAACTGATATCAGAAGTGAGGTGATCTTATAGTCTGTAACCTAACTTCACAGGGATATGTGGGCAGACTCCAAAGAATCTGGGGACCTTGAACCCCTAAATGCCAGAAGATGTCTCAAGAATCTGCAATGACCTCTCCTGAGGTAACAGCTTTGCAGAGGAATCCCTACCATCTCTTCTTTTTTCCATCAATAATCATATTCAACTCTAAGCAAGCCCCAAATGGTAAAGTACAAGGTGTTATGTGTGAAAAAATAAAATGCACACCAAAAGGATTGTAAGATTTGTCAAGCATTATATCAACACACACCTAGGAATATGAAAGGGAATGGATGCTAAGGATGGGATCAGACCAAATATATTGATATGTGTACTAACAAATATTCAAAAATTGGAAAACAAGAGATTTGAATGACTGACCCATGTCCAAAGAAAAATAGTGGAGTGTTTTCAAGTTTGACAATGGAATATAGACATGGTATAAGCTTGAGTATAAAAAAAAAAAAATACATAGATTCAACAAAACCCACAAATTCTGGAGATAAATATGGAAGGAGAAAGTCACGCAAGGAAATCTTCTGATGATTTAGCCAGCTAATGCAGTTTATGGGTACAATCAAAATATTCCAAAAATTTCATATCATAAATTCTCCTAATTCTATGTTCAGGAACATATTCCTCAATTCAACTGAAATATCTGAAAAGAGAAAAATCCTAATCTCTAAAGATAAAGTTGGTAGTGTGCTTCATAGCTTCATATCTCCATATCTTCCACAGTGAGGCACATATATTATGCTTGATTGGACAGTTTTGATCTAGAAATCCCTCTGACATGTTGTGGGCACAAACATTAGTATCCAAATATAAATTTTTTGTTCTTATCAAACAGTTTTGCTTTATGAGTGTTGATGGTTGAAAGGCTGAATTCCATTTGATTAACATGCAAATATAAGAAAGGATAACTTGCACTGATTTGCAATTTCCTTTTGCACTAAGGCTTCTTTGAATCCAAATACCAGCTTTTTTGAATCTCCAACTCACAAAAGAGAGGTTGAGGATGTCCCTGTATAAATAATCAGAAAGGGGCTTCCATAGAGATCAGAGGTTCTTAATCTTTTTTGTTCCACAGACCCCTTTGCCAGTCACGTGAAAACCATGGATCCCTTCTCAGAAGGTAGCAGCAGATAGTTTTATGACCCTCAACAAGCATCATATCTAACAACTACCATAATTTCGAATTATGAATGAGTGTAAGCAATTTTTCTAGATATGCAACAACTGTGATGTGATATGCAATGAATACTATTGTAATTTATTGCATACATTCATAAGTGAAGGAAATGTTAGATTTCAGTTAGAGGTCAGAGAAAATAAAGATAATAAGTTGATTTTTTTCTCAATTCAAGCTCATGGATCCCCTGAAATCTTTCTAAGGACCCCTTGGGGGTCCAGGGACCCCTGGTTAAGAACCCCTGGTGTAGATTCTTTTTTTTTTTTTTTTTAAGAAGGTACCAGGGATTGAACCCAGTACATGAAGCAGGTGCTCCCCAGTGAGAGTCTGTTCTTTCATTTGTTTTTTTTTAGGAGGTACCAGGGATCAAACCAGAGATTTCATACATGGGAAGCAAGCGCTCAACCACTTGAGCTACATCTACTCCCTATAGATTCATTTTGAGGGAAAACCAGAGAAGGGTGCAGAGATCTGCAAAGATGATCATACGCTTTTTCTAGAAGATCATAAACCAGTTAAATAAGGAAAAATGTCAAAGCTAGAATCCAAAATGAAACAAAAAAGAAAGTTTAGGGAAGAGATAAGCAGTTTAAAAGGAAATCCATAGAGTTACAATGTAATTGTTGAAGATATGTGCTATGGCTGATGGCTTGCTTTTATGTACCTACTAGGGGAAGAATTGTGACTCCATCATTTAAATGTAAGGATCAATGGAGAGAATAGAAATCATAGCCATCTAAATTAGTGGTTCTTTACCACTCCACCTTCCCACGCTTGGTTTCACTTATAATTTCTAATGGCTTCTAGGGGATTCTTAAGGTAAGAGCACAAGCCTCATGATGGTTTTACTTGATCTTTTCTTCCCTGTATATCAAGTATTTAACCCAACTGGATTATCAATAGGTAATCAGTATTTCTTAAACATAATTTGGGTTTATGTAATTGAAGGTAGAATTTCGTGGGTTAAGAGAAGAAGGCAGTGGAAAATTGAGTTGGTATGCCAAAGTTTAGCATCCTTGGACTTGGAAAGTCCTGGACTGATTGCTTCTGTGATCCTGAATGGTTCTGTGCATTAGTCTTTCAGTTTTCAGAAGCCATATGCTTGAATCACACCCTGTTTTCTACTCACACTTTCTCTCTTAATTCTCATAACTGGTTACCCTCAGCCTTATCCTGCCCCTTGCACAGTTATCTTAGAAATTATCTCAGTGATTAGCTGCTGGACCTCTTGGTGCTGACTGGATACTTGCATGGTAGTGGGGCCACAACATATAATATTGGAGATCATAATTGCCATGCAATGGAATTTTTGAAACTGAGTATGGTCAAATTTACAGATAAATTTCACAACAGTAAAATAGTTTGATGTACAAGTCTTATTGTCAGTTCAATTTGTAGATATAAATGTATTCTTGGACATGGTGAATATGCTAAATCTGATTTACAATGATCTGCCAATAGACTGCAGTGGATGGATGGATACATGTTCTGTGCATGTACAGTACTTTTCAGAAACAGTTTATACAAAGAAGCCATGATCAGAAATCATGTGTTTGGATAATCCATGAATACAGAAGTTATTGATGATGAAAAATTCATATATTTCATTCATTATATATTTTAACCCGAGAAGACATTGTTATAAACAGTCAACATTCTTTTAGAATTACCCACATATTTCCATTCATTTTCATTCTTTCTTGCATCTCCAATTCTCTGTTAGAAATAATTTTTCTTCTACCTGAAGAATATCATTTTGAATTCCCATTGATGAAATATCTGCTATTCTTTTAATGCACACTGAACATATTAGTCCACTGAATTCTAGCCTCCATTTTTTCTGTTAAAATCAGCTGTCGTTCAAATAGCTATTATTTTTCCCCCTGCCCTGAGATGGCTCCTTCGTCTGTTTGCTCATTGTTTTTGCATGTTGTTTTTGCTCATTGTTTTGTTTTGTTTTGTTTTGTTTTGTTTTTGCTCACTGTCTGCACTCATTGTCTCAACTGCTTGAGTCACATCTGCTCCCAAATAGCTATTAGTTTGAACATAATGTATCTTTTTCCTCTGACTACTTTTGAAATTTTCTCTCAGTCTTTGGTTTCCTGCAGTGTTTATACTTGGATTTGTATTTAGTTATCCTATCTGGGGTTTGTTGGCTTCTTATCAATGGATTGATACAGGTTATCTGTTTGGGAAATCCTCAGCAATATTGCCTCTGCCTATAATCTCTCTTTTAAGAACTCCATAAACATGTTAAAATTTCTCAATGTAGACTCAATGTCTCTAATCCTCTAGATCATATTTTCCATCTCTTTGTCTATTTATACTTTATTCTGGGTGGTTACATTCCAATTAACTAGTTCTTTCTTCAACTGTGTCTAATAGATTGTTAAATCTCTCTACTAAGTTTTTAACAATGATTATTCAATTTTTAAGTATTATTGTTTAGGTGATAGAAACAAAATCTAACTTTCTTTCTATAAAGCATCCACTATGGGGAAACTGAATAAAAATACAGGCATATGTCACTTTATTGCACTTTGCTTTATTGCCCTTTGCATATATTGCATTTTTTACAAATTGAATGTTTGCAGCAATACTGCATTGAGCAAGTCTATTGGCACCATTTGTTAAACAGCATATGCTCACTTCATATCTCTGTGTCACATTTTGGTAATTCTCAGACTTTTTCATTATTATTATATCTGTTATGGTGATCTGTGATCAGTGATCTCTGATGTTACTATTGTAATTGTTTTGGGGTGCCATAGTCATGCCCACATGAGATGGCAAACTTATGTAAATGTTGTGTGTGATCTGACTGCTCCACTGACTGGCCATTCCCCATCCCTCTCCCTGTCCTCAGGCCTCTCTATTCTCTGAGATAGAACAATATTGAAATTAGGGTAATTAATAACCCTACAATGACCTCCAGTGTCAAGTGAAAGGGAAAGTCTTCATAAGGTTATAGCTGCTGTAGACAGTGATTCTTTTGATGGATCTGGGCTATGTCAATTGAAAACCTTCTGGAAAAGATTCACTGTTCTAGATGCCATTAAGAACATTTGTGATACATTTGAGGAGGCTAAAATAGTAACATGAACAGAAGTTTAGAAGTTGATTCCAACCCTCATGGATGACTTTGAAGGGTTCAAGACTTCAGTGGGGGAAGTCACTGCAGACATGGTAGAAGTAGCAAGAGAACTAAAACTGGAAATGGAGCCTGAAGATGTGACTGAAATGCTGCAATCTCATGATAAAACTTGAACGGGTGAGGAATTACTTCTTATGGAGGAGCAAAGAAAGTAGTTTCTTGAGATGGAATCTACTCATGGTGCAGATGCTGTGAACATCATTGAAATGACAACAGAGGCTTTATAATATTATATAAACTTAGTTAATAAAGCAGTGGCAGGGAAGCAGATATGGCTCAAGCCACTGGGCCCCTGTCTACCATATGGGAGGTCCTAGGTTCATTTCCCAGGGCCTTCTGGTGAAAGCAAGCTGGCCCATGTGGCAAGCTAGCCCGTGTGGCGAGCTGGCCCTTGTGGAGAGCTAGCCTGTGCAGAGAGCTGGTGCAACAAAAAGAGACAAAGAGGAGAGACAATGAGAGACACAACAAACAAGGGAGCTAAGGTGGCTCAAGCAATTGAGTGCCTCTCTCCTACATCGGAGGTCCCAGGACTGGTTCCCAGTGCCTCCTAAATAGAAGACGAGAAGACAAGTAGACACAGAGAGCATGCAGCGAATGGACACAGAGAGCAGGCAGTGAACTCAAAAACAACAAGGGGGTGGGGAATAAATAAATAAAATATATCTTAAAAAAAAATAAAGCAGTGGGAACACTTGAGAGGATTGACTCCAATTTTTAAAGAAGTTCTATTAGGTTTAAGTTAAAATGCCAATCAAACAGCACCACTTGCTACAGAGAAATCTTCCATGAAAGGAAGAGTCAATGTGGCAAACTTCATTGCTGTCTTATTTTAAGAAATTGCCACAGCCATCCCAACCTTCAGCAACCATCACCCTGATCAGTCAGCAGCCATCAACCCTGAGGCAAGACACTCCACCAGCAAAAAGATTATTACTCACTGAAGGCTCAGATGATGGTTAACATTTTTTTTAGCAATAAAGTATTTCTTAATTAAGATATGTACATAGATTTTTGTTGCAAACATCTTTTCTTTTTTTTTTTTTTTTTTTTTTTAGGTACCACGCCTGGGGATTGAACCCAGGACCTTGTATGTGGGAAGTTTGGTGCTCAACCACTGAGCCACATCAGCTTCCCTTGTACATAGATTTTTAGACATAATATTATTGCACACTTAAGAGACTTCAGTACAGTGTGAACTTAAATTTTATATGCACTGAGACAACAGAAAATTCATGTGACTCTTTTTATTGTTATATTCATTTTATTGTGGTGTTCTGGGACCTAACCCATAATATCTCCAAGGCATGCTTATATTCATAACAACAAGCTCTTTTTAAAAAGACGTTTAATTTTAGTATAAACAAGAAAGTAGTAACAATCTCCTTTTCTCAACACTTTGGTCACAGAAGAGAACTAAATCATGGTCTAGACATTCTCCACCAAATGGGAACAAACAGACAATGGATGTGACATTAGTAGCTTTTCTTGGATGAAAGCTAGTTCATTGTAAGGTCTTTGCCACAGGCTCTAATTATGGGGTAATTCAAGGAGCATGACTTGATCTCAAAATGTCGTTCAAATAAACAAGATATAGTACATCAGTCACAGCAACACCATCCTATGGTGTGGCTTAATTTTTAAGTAGTTCTTTTGCTCTGCTTCTCCCTTAGAACAACACCTCCCCCATGCATGAGATAGAAGATATGAGGGATTACTCCTGTTTGATCCACCGACTCCAAAATCTTTCTATTTAGAAATAAGAACTTGTGCACAAAATAGTTCACTTTATCTTCTTATTAAAGGAATTTCATATACATGCAAAACTAAATCTTTCTTATCCTCTATTATATCTCTGAGTTTAAGAAAATCTAGAAATCATTTGCTCAAGTAGTACATTTTAAGCTAAAATATACATAATTTCTAAACATGCTGTTTGACCCAAAATTTATTATTAAGGTGTTACTCACAATGACAAGCCTTAAAAAATTACTTAGACATTGTCCAAGTTATGTATGTAGAAATTTCTAAATATAAGTCATTAAATAAGATATACTTATTATGCTGGTAGTGATAATGATGGTGATGGCGATGACAATGATGACAATGGCATCTAAGTGAGAGAAATTTAGGTGATACATATGACTTCTGTTCAGTTTCCAGTCCAAATTCCATAGGGAAGGCTGCAAGCTAGAAACTTCAATGAAGGTTTTGATGGTTCTCCAGGCTGCCTGACTGAAGTTGAGATGGAAATTCTCTCTTCTGACTGCTGAAATCATCACTTCTCCTTTTAAGGCCTTCAGCTGATTGGATGAGACATCTCTCATGGCTGAAGACAATCTCCTCAGTTGATTGTAGATGTAATCAGCCATAAATACAATCAACTTACTGATGATTAACTTCCAGGAAATGTTCTCACAGTTAACAATTAGGCCAGAACTTGCTTGACCAAACAACCGGGCACCATTACCTGGCAAAGGTGACACATGAGCCTAATCATCAGAATTTTCTTTGTTACATAATATAGAATTGTAAACATGTTCTAGTTTGTGCATTTTCATTGCTGTATAGTATTCCATTGTATAAATAAACCATAATCTATTTATCCATTTTATAACTGATGGACATTTGGGTGATTTCTCATTTTAGCTATTAAGAACAATAGTGATATGCACATCCTTATATATGTATCCTGGTGCACATGTAACAAAGATTCTCTAGGGCATATAAATAGGAATATAATTCTTGGGTCTTAGGATATGCACTGTCACCTTATTCAAATAAAACCAAACTGTTGGCCGAGTAGTTTTGTCATTACTTCATATCCTTTCCAAAATTAGTAAGATCAGATTCCTCAATTTATATTACAATTAACATTTTACAATTCTTTTTTGTACTCTAGTTTGGAATTTATATTCAGTTCTAAGAAATTACCTTAATATTTTCCTTTCCTTTTTCCAATGACTGTGATTTCATATACAATTGTTCATATTGAACATTTATTCATATTCCTTTATATATGTTCTATAGTTTTTCTTCTTCAAAGTCTCAAACATTTTTTTGTTATCAGCAAGAAGAGATACTTCACTTAATTAAATATTATATCAGATGACTATGAGAGCATATGATTATGTTATAAGGGAAAGTTCAGTGCTGTTTAACAATATCTAAAAGAACTCAATGAAAGAGATCTTCTATAACCTATAAGATCTTCTTAACCTATAAGATCTTCTATTGTATTTTGCACTAACATACAGAAATTTTCTTCAAGTTTTATCTATGAAGCCAAAGCTTTTGCTTTTCTCAGAGAGAATTTAAGCTGCCACAGCAGCCTCAAGCAACTTGTCTCAGCTTATTTTTCCCAAAAATAATAATAAATGAGTGGCCTGAGGGAAAGGTAGTTGATAGCACCATGGTAAACATCAAGGCCTGATATCTCTACACCTTAAGAATGACCCAATTTGATATTAAGGTAGAAAAAAAATGATGAAGAGGAAGAGGAAAGTTGTCACCACTTTCACGGCCCTTTTGTGGGGCTCTATGCGGGGTCCCTAGAGCCCATGAGCTGCAACTTGGTGTGTCTCACCAAGGACAGAAATAAAAGGAGCAAAGAGGCCAAGGACAGAACAAAGGGGATAAAATAATTCAAAGTAAGCAGAATAAGGCTTTTAAGATAGAAAAATTTACTTACATCTAAATTCAAAGTCAAGTTTCTTTCATGTACTCTATAGCCATTCACCCACAACTCACTACGGACATCGTGAATTAAAAGATTAACAGACAGAAATAACAAAGACCCCAGGAAAAGCTCAGAAATCACTGTGTTCATTCTCCACTTCAGCCAGATGAAAAAGAAGTGGGAGAAATTGGCTATTTTAAGGAAGTAGAAAATGCTTAAGCAGGTGGCAAACCAGGTAGTTAAGTGATTAGTTACTTCCCAGAGAATTTTAACAAGTTTTACTAGCTTACCAGTAGCATATAGATGAGGAAACAGCACGATTATAAATGAATTAACTAGTATTGCCCACATTTGAATGATTCTGGCTATAGCCAAGCTGGAAAGAATAAAATCAGCTGATCAGAACTTCCGGTTCTTGACCCATTTGATGCAGTTCACCAATCCAATGAACCCAATTCCCAGCATTCCCAATATGAATTCTCCTGTTGCCACTACCAGAAAGGAAATCTCCATTCCAACTGACATTTCTATAAAAATATTTCTAGTGTTGTGCCTCACTGAAAGTTTTATAGTCAAACAGTTGCAGATTGACATGCATTTCTGATGCTTTCTCTGTATGTTTTCATTGTAATTCCAGAAGCTACAGCCAAAATTCTGCCATGTGAGAAAGTTTCAGATATCTTCCTGAAAGGAGAGATCATTCTATTTATACTGTAATTCCAGTATTAAACCAAAGAGTTCTATTAAGAGATATATGCTTACCATACTTCATTAACACATTTGATACTAATCTCACTCAGCTACAAGATAATTTTCAGAGTAAACGCTAAAGGAATCCATTTATCCCTGATACCAGCTATAATTTTACATTTGTGGTAATGACTAAGAGGATGAAGTCAGGCATTTAAACATGAAAATGTGAGAGAGATTGTTTTTATGCTAATTTGTACTTTCATCTCTCCTGAGATGGATATAAATATCTTTGATTTTGGATATAAGTTGCTAGAAATAAATTTATATAGTTTAGTCATTCTTTATTACTCATTTAATAAGATCCTTCTATATCAAGTGTTTTTATTAATGAAATGTGATTATAGAAATAATTTAAGGAAAGTATTTATAGTTCAAGGAACACACCCAAATCCTAGGACAAATATAAATAATTACTGTGCAGTATTACAGGGGCTAAAACAGAACTTATGAACAAAATACACTGGAAATACAAATGAGGAAACTACAAATGCTACAGTGGGGAGTTAATTCTGGCTTTATGAGTGTGATGGCATTTAATTTAAACCTAAATTTTTAAGAATTAACAAAGAATTGGAAAAGAGAATGAATATTCAAGACTGATGTAAGGGCAAAATGAAATAAACTTATACCAATGATAGGCTATACCATTCTCCTAAACTCAAGAACTTTTTTCTTTTATAATTTATTGTATATTTCAATTGAAATGTTGTGAAGTTCTTTCCATCTTACATGTTCTATCATAAATTCCATGGTCTGCTTTTCATTCTGGGCACATAGAAAATTTATATTTCCCAGCCTCCCAAACAGCTGATTGTGATCATCTGACTAAAATCTGAACTATGTAATGGGAGTAGAAAGGAACTACAACATTTCCCGGTCTGTCCCATAAAAGCTCCCTATGCACTCCTCCACACACCATTTTCCTTCCAGCTGTATAGAATGGAGTTGACTAAAACACAATATTAAAGGCCACATATTAAAGACGACAGACTTTTGTGTTTGGTGGGGGCAGGGTAGGCTGGAGTAGGGGTGGGGAGGATAGAGAAGAGAAACTCTAGGACTCCAGATATGGAGAAGGAGATTGGGTTCTGCTGCTCCACCAGGTGTGACTCTTGAACACCTCCCTCTACTCCTTTGAGCCTGAGGGAATGAAACTTGTGAAGCTCTAGACCAGCACTGTCCAATAGAACTTTTTGCAATGATAGAGATGTTCTATATCTGCAATGTCCAATTAGCCAGCAGCCAAATGTAGCTACTGAGCCCATGAAATGTGGCTAGAACCACTGAGGAACAGAATTTTAAATTTCATTTAAATTTTTTTAATTAAAAAAAATGTACGACCACATCTCCTTCTCCCATCCCACCATTCCCCCTCCCCTATAACCTCTAAGCTGTTTCCTAAGTCTGCAAATTTACTCATTTCTAGTCATCTCTTGTAAGTGATATCATACAATTTTGTCCATATGTGTCTTGTTTCAGTGAGCATGATTCTAAGCTTCTTCCATGTTGTACCATGTAGCAATCTGGCATTGTTTATGAATTCCAAAAATAGATATTGGATTATGTTTATAAACTGGTCTGTTCCTCTGGACATATTAGGTTGTATTAGATTCAAAGGTTTCACTTTTACTTGATTAAATTATTGTCTTTCAGTGGGCCATGTCAGTAGGAAAACTACACGGCAGAGGAGGGAGTTGGAGTTTTGTGTGCTGGAACCCCGGGAAGTACACACACAGGAGAAGAACACAGAGGAATAGAGATGGCTCCATAGACACGGCAGAAGCCCTAGGAAGAGAGAGAGCCTGATAGTCTACAGCTGACCTTGTGGAGAGAACAGAACAGCTGAGCCCAGGAGAGAGATGAGACTTATCCCAGCCTATACAGCTGATATTGGAAGAAGCTGGGACCACGAGCTTTAAGAGGAAGGCTGGACCCTTGCAGACATCGGCAGCCATCTTTCTCTAACATATGGCAACAGACTTTGGTGAGTGAAGTAACTTACTCTTTATGGCCTTGTGACTGTAAGCTTCTACCCCAAATAAACACACTTTTAAAAAGCCAACAGATTTCTGGTATTTTGCATTAGCACCCCTTTGGCTGACTAATACACAAGATTAATCAGGAATTTTCCTATAAAGCCATTGCAAGGGCCCTCACAGTGCCTAGCAACCAAGGTTTAGTCATTCTATGGATAAATGAATGATGTGTTTCACCTGTTCCTTTCTTTTCTAACTGGGAGGAGTTTATTCCATTTAGCCTGTCACTAATCAACCATTTTATATTTGGAAATGGGGGGGCAGGATAGGGAAGAGGGCATCTATCTTGTGTTTTTTGTGTGTGTTCATTTGTTGCCAGACCATGAGGAACCACACACAGAAATGAAGAGGACTGACTCCTCAATCATCCAGAAATCCTGGACTTTGAGTGGATATAGTAATTGGACAGGACTTTGGGTTGTGTTCCCAGGGAAGGAGTATGAGTGTATCCTATGTGTCGGAAGAAGCGTACATATGTTTTTTTAAAAAAATAATTTTTTTTATTTTTATTTTTTAAAGATACTTAGATTACATAAATGTTATATAAAAATGTAGTGGATTCCCATATGCCCCACTCCTTACCCTTCCCACACTTTCCCACATTAACAACATCCTTCATTAGTGTGGTGCATTTGTTACAATTGATGAACACATATTGGAGCATTGCCATTAAGTGTGGATTATAGTTTACATTATAGTTTAAATCTTTCCCACACAACTTTGTAAGTTATGACAAGATATATAATGGTAAGCGGCTGTGGCTCAATCAGTAGGGCTCCCGTTTACCATATGGGAGGCCCCGGGTTCGGTTCCCGGGGCCTCCTGGTGAAGGCAAGCCCGCCCGCACAGCGTGGTTAGCTGACCCAGTGAGCACAAGCAGCAAGGGGGGGGGGATAAATGAATAAATAAATAAAATTGAAAAAAAAAAAAAGATATATAATGGCCTGTATCTGTCATTGCAACATCATTCAGGACAATTCCAATGTCCCAAAAATGCCCCCATATTACACCTATTTTTCCCTCTCCCTCCCCTCAGAACCTCCGGTGGCCACTGCCTCCACATTAATGATAAAAGTTCTTCCATTGCTAGAATAACAATAAGTCTATAGTAGAATAACATAAGTCTACTCTAATCCATCACTCATTCCCCATTCTTGAGGATTCTGGGATGGTCATGGCTTTTTAAGAACTGGCATGAAGACTGTGACAGATATTACACAACTCACCAAAATCCTTATTCTCTTCTTCATTCACTATATTTCCCAGCCTCCCTTGTACTTAAGGTATGACCAAGTGAATGAGTTCTAAGCATTGTAATGTGAGAAGCGATATGTGAAAAACTCCTCACCTAGGCCATTAGTATTGTCCCACTCCCTAAAGCACACACATAACAGAGAACAACCAGCGTAGGTCCATGAATTATGCAGAGAGAAGGGATAAATGGAGTATTACTCAGGTGTAAAACAGAAGAAGAATGATTTCTTTATAATGCTGTGGAGTCTTCACCAGTTATATTCTTAATTTTTTTAAAAAGCAAGATACAGAAAAATATGTATAGTATGCTATGTATTATACAAGAAAGAGTATAAAGTCTAAGCAAAAATTAATTTTTCAAGATGTTGCCTACAGGGGAGGAAACAGAGATAAGACAAGAAAGAAGCTAATCTTCTCTGAATGTGCTTTGTTTTGAAATATTGACTCTGTGTTCCATATAAATTTATGCCATTCATAATCAAAATTAAATCAAAATGAAAGGAATATCAATCCCTAAAAATCAAAAGCAAAATAGAACAAAGCAACCTGTTTGTCTCAAGTGGTCCAATTACAGAAGAGGAATTATATCAAATGATCTTAAAACACAGTACTTTGGCTTTTTCCTAAATATATCCTAAAAAACAAAAGAAATCTTAAATTGTTTTTAATAATTATGGTGATAGAATAACTTAAGTATTATTAGTTTGAAACTATAACATTGAGATTCACACACATACTTATGCTACTCTTGTGTTTTTAGGGACCAAGATTTTAGCATAAGAAAAAGGAAATAGATATGTAAAAATCAAAGAAGTAAAATCTTGTAATTCTTAAGTTGAATTGGCAATGTCAGCATGAACTCATTGAAATAAAAAAAGCCAACAACGGAATCTATTCTGGCAGTTTAAGCATAAAAGATATTTATTAAAGGGTATAAAAGAATCATTAAAGGGTGTGCAGAAGCAGATTCAAAGGTATTCAGCTAGACATGATGCATGTGTCAGGTATTTTTCTAACTACTCTGAACAATCCCCAACTTTCTAAGGTCCTGTCTTTACCACAGAGACACAAAAGTTGAAAACATTTCCAGTTTAATTCTGGCTAGTTAAATTTCTCCAAAAAAGAGATACTTTGAGACAAAGCCATTATTTTGGGAGCAGCACTCTAGACAGGTATCCACTAGCTTATAAGTATCCTTTGAGGATCCTCTTAGGAATTGCCCACTTTTGGGCAAGAGGAATCTGATATCATAAGTAGCTCCTTCCCTCTCTTTTTTTAAAATTTAGTTTACATAATATACTTTATTTTACTTAATATGTCAAAAATATTATTTCAACATGTAATCAATATAAAATATTTGTAAGATACTTTACACTATATTTTTTGTACTAAGTCTTCAAAATCCAGGGAGTATCTTACACTTACAACACATCTCAATTTAAATATGGCAAGTGGCTACTAGGTTGAACAACACAGTTCTAGACTGACACTAGAATAATCTGGGTACCTCCTTAAAATGACTTTTTGCTCTCTACCAATAAGATATTTTTTTCATATGTGCAGGTAGCAGAGAATTCCACTGAAATGGAGTTGTTTTTTTTTTTTTTTTTTTTAGAGAAGTTGTGAGTTTACAACGCAATCATGCATAGCAGGCAGGGTTCCCCATGCATCATCCCACTGCCACCTTGCATTGTGTTGAATATTTGTTACCAATGATGAAAGAACATCAAAATATTACAGCTAACTAGAATCCGTAAATTACTTTTTGGTGTATTTCCCCCATAAACCACCTTCTTGTTAACACCAAGCATTGGTTTTGTATATTTGTTATAGTTCATGAGTTAACATTCTCATATTTGTACTGCTAACCGTATTCCATCATCCACCATGGGGTTCACTGTGTTATATGGTCCCATATCTTGTACAATCTATCCAAAGTGTACACTCAGCAGCTGTCAGTTTCATCACAGAATTGTGCTATAATCATCTCAATCAGTTTTAGAACATTTTCATTACTCGAAAAGGAAAAATCCCACTCCCTCTTATGAACCCCTATTGTTGACTCTTAGCATTGATAGAAGCATAAAAGACAATCCTTGCCATTGATGCAAAAATATTACAATATTACTGTTAACTATAGTCCATAAGAAACATTAGTTGTATTTCCCCATATATCACCATATTCTTAACACCTTGTAATAGTAACGTACATTTGATCTAGTTCATAGAACATCCTTGTATTTGTATTATTAACAACAATCCTCATCCACCACCAAGTCCCCTATGTAATACGGTGTCCCTAGACTATCCTCTAGCTTTCTTTCCATTGACATTTACATCCTTAGACCTACCTCCCTTCAGCCACAATCACCTTTATAAATCAGCAGTGTTAGTTATACTCACTAAATGTTATCATAAACTCTATCCATTTCCACATATTTATAATCAACCTTATTTAAAATTCTACATTCATTAAGCATCAGCTCCCCCTTCTCAACCCTCACTCTATCTTCTAGTAACCTATACTCTAGAGTTTAACCCCATGAGTTTATTCTTAATATTTAGTTCATATTAGTGAGATAATATGATATTTGTCCTTTTGTGTCTGGCTTATTTCACTCAACATAACATCCTCAAGATTCATCCATGTTGTCATATGCATCCTGACTTCATTTTTTCCTACAGCTGAATAGTATTCCATCATATGTGTATTCGACATTTTGTTTATCCATTCATCAGATAATGGACACTTGGGTTGTTTCCATCTGTGTTACTCAGCAAAGGGGTGCTAATGTGAAATACCAGAAATGGGTTGGTTTTTATAAAGGGTATTTATTTGAGGTAGAAGTCCACAGTTACCAGGCCATAAAGCATACGTTTCTTCTCTCACCAAAG
The DNA here is from genome assembly GCA_026826555.1 of Tolypeutes matacus. Taxonomy (NCBI): domain Eukaryota; kingdom Metazoa; phylum Chordata; class Mammalia; order Cingulata; family Chlamyphoridae; genus Tolypeutes; species Tolypeutes matacus. The sequence continues at coordinate 945,171 of JAKSZT010053837.1, forward strand.
TCCATTGTCATGTGTTGGAGCAAGACAGCCGCCGGCGTTTGCCAGGGTTCAGACTTCTTGGGTTCCTCTCTTCCCGGGGCTGCGTTTCTCCCTGGGCTTAGCTCCTCTGTTTCCTCCACAGGGTCGGCTATAGACTCTCAGGCGAACAGCTCGCTTCTCTTCTGGGGCCTTCTCTCCAACATCAAAACTCCAATATAAAAAAAAAAACTACTACTCAAAACTACTGCAACTCTGTTCTTTGTGATGCCTTTTATATTTTATTCCCCACCCACCAAGGGTGGGGCTCAGCACCCTACTGACGTGGCCCAGTCAACACCCTAATCATAACTTAAGCATGCCCAGATGAACAGATCAGTTTACAAGCATAATACAATATATATTTTTGGAATTCATAATTGCATCAAATTGCTCAATGGCTACACCATCTTTTAGCAATTGTTAATAATGCTGCTCTGAATATCAGTATGAAAATATCTGTTCATGTCCCTGTTTTCAGTTCTTCTAAGTATATTCCTAGTAGCAGGATTTCCAGATCATACAGCAGATCTATATTTAGTTTCCTGAGGAACCGCCAAACTGTCTTTCACAGAGCTGCACCACTCTACATCCCCACCAATAGTGAAGGAGTGTTCCTATTTCTCCACATCATCTCCAGAACTTGTAATTTTCTGTTGTTTTTTTTTTAAATAATGGCCATTCTATAAGGCGTGAAATGATATCGTGTTGTAGTTTTGATCAGCATTTCCCTAATAGCTAGTGATGTTATCTTTTTCAAGTGCTTTTTGGCCATTTGTATTTCCTCTTTGGAAAAATATCTATTCAAGTCTTTTGTCCATTTTTTAAATTGGTTTGTCTTTTTATCATTGAATTGTATAATCTCTTTATATTACATGGATACCAAACCTTTATCAGATATATGGTTTCCAAATATTTTCTCTCATTGAGTAGACTGCCTTTTCAGCTTCTTGACAAAATCATTTGAAGCACAAATGTATTTAATTTTGAGGAGGTCCCATTTATCTATTTTTTCCTTCATTGCTTGTGTTATGGGTATAAAGTTTAAAAAACCACCACCTACCACAAGAACTTTAAGATATTTTCTTAAATTTTCTTCTAGGGTTTTAGTGATTCTAGCTTTTATATTAAGAACTTTGATCAATTTTGAGTTAATTTTTGTATAAGGTGTGAGAAAGGGATATTCTTTTTTTCTTTTGGCTATGAATATCCAGTTCTCCTAGCACCATTTGTTGAATAGACTGTTCTGACCCAGCTGGGTAGGTTTGACAGCCTTTGTCAAAAATTATTTGACAATACATGTGTGGGTGTATTTCTGAACTTGGAATTCAAATCCATTGGGCAATATGCCTATCTTTATGTCAGTATCATGCTGTTTTTACTACTGTTAACTAAGTAATATGCTTTAAAGTCAGGAAGTGAGAGTCCTCCAACTTCATTCTTTTTAAAAATATTTTTTTAGCAATTGAGGGCCCCTTTGCCTTCCAAATAAATTTGATAATTGGCCTTTCAATTTCTATGAAAAAAAAAAAAAAAAAAGGCTGTTGGAAGTTTTATTTGGATTGCACTGAATCTGTAAATCAATTTGGACAGAAGTGGCATCTTAACGATATTTAGTCTTCCAATCCATGAACATGGAATGTCCTTCCATTTATTTAGCTCTTCTTTGGTTTCTTCTAGCAATGTTTTGTAGTTTTCTGAATAAAGGTCCTTTATGCCCTTGGTTAAGTTTATTCTTAAATATTTGATTCTTTTAGACACTGTCTTAGTTTGCCACAGGGATGCCGATGCAAAGTACCAGAAATGGGTTGGCTTTTATAATGGGAAATTTATAGGGTAAAAGTTTACAGTTCTGAGGTTGTGACATGTCCAAATGAAGGCACCATCAGAGATGCTTTCTCACCAAAGTCAGCTGCTAGTGATCTGGCACGTGGTGAAGAAAGATGGCAGGTGATCTCAGCCGAGGTCTCTGCCTTCCCATTCCAGGCTTAACCTCTCCTGGAGCCCAGCTCTTCAGCCTTGAGCTACTCCATGTGCCCAGCCTCTTGGGGGCTTCATACTTAAGCTTTGGTTATTGTTTTTGGTTCTCAAGTTCATTTATCTCTGCTCTAATCTTTATTATTTCTTCCCTTTTGCTTGCTTTGGGATTAGTTTGCTGTTCTTTTTCTAAATCCACTATATGAGCACTTATGTCTTTGATTTTAGCTCTTTCTTTTTTAATATAAGCATTGAAGGCTATAAATTTCCCTCTCAGCACTGTCTTCACTGCCTCACATAGGTTTTTTTGTTTTGTTTTGTTTTTGTTTTTTTAAAGATTTTATTTATTTATTCATTTATCCCCCCCTTGCTGCTTGTGCTCACTGGGTCAGCCAACCACGCCGCGCGGGCAGGCCTGCCCTCACCAGGAGGCCTCGGGAACCGAACCCGGGGCCTCCCATATGGCAAACGGGAGCCCTACTGATTGAGCCACAGCTGCTTCCCATCACATAGGTTTTGATATGTTGTGTTCTCATTTTCATTCATCTCAAGATATTGATCTCTTGAAATTTCTTCTCTGAACCACTAGTTGTTTAAGAGTTTGCTGTTTAATCTGCATATATTTGTGAATTTTCCCTTTTTCTGACTGTTACTGATTTCCAGCTACATACCCTTATGATCAGAGAAGGTGCTTTGTATAATTTTTATCTTTTTTAATTTATCGAGACATGTTTTGTGACCCAACATATGGTTCACCTTGGAGAAAGATCCATGAGCACTTGATAAGAATGTATATCCTGCTGTTTGGGGGTGCAATGTTCTATATATGTCTGTTAGCTCTAGTTCATTTATCACATGATTCAAGCTCTCACTTTCCTTATTTATTCTCTGTCCAGATGTTCTATCTAATACTGAGAGTGGTGTATTAAAGTCTCCAACTATTATTGCAGAAATGTCTATTTCTTCCTTCATTTTTGCCAGTGTTTGCCTCATGTATTTTGGGACACCCAGGTTAGATATATAAATATTTATGATTGCTATCTCTTCTTGGTGAATTGCTCCTTTTATTACTATAATGACCTTCTTTGTCTCTTAAAACAGTTTTGCATTTAGTATCTATTTTGTTTGATATTAGTGTAGCTACTCCAGCTCTTTTCTGGTTAATATGTACATGGAATATCTTTTGCCAACCTTTCACTTTCAGCCATTTGTGTCCTTGCATCTAAGGCGAGTCATTTGTAGACAGCATATAGATGGCTCATATTTTTTTAATCCATTCTGCCACTCTGTGTCTTTTGATTGGGGAATTCAATCCATTAACATTCAGTGTTTTATAGTAATAACTGTAAAAGCTTTACTTACTTCACCCATTTTATCATTTGGCTGTCCATTGTTGTACCTTACTATTGTCAGCCTTTTTACCCTTTCAGTTTCTCTTGCTAATAATTTTAAATTCTACACTCTTCCCAAGTATCTCCTGCCTATTCTTTCCTTCCAGGCTGTAGCACTCCCTTTTGAATTTATTATAAGTCCAGTCTCTTGGTGACAAACTCTCACAGTTTCTATTCATCTGTGAAGACTTTAAATTCACCCTCATTTTTGAAAGTCAGTTTTGCTGGATAAAGAATTCTTGGCTGGCAGTTTTTTGTGGTTTTTTTTTCCAAGATATTAAACAAATCATACCACTGCTTTCTCACCTCCAGGGTTTCTGATGAGAAATCAGCACTTAGTCTTATTGAGTGTCTCTTGGATGTAATGAATTCCTTTTCTATTGCTACTTTCAGAATAATCTCTTTATCTCTGTCATTTGACATTCTGAATAGTAGATGTCTCAGAGTAGATATATTTAGATTCATTTTCTTTGGAGTCTATATATTGATATTTATGTTTTTCATTAGGGTTGGGAAATGATCAGCCATTACTTCCTCAAATATTCTTTCTGCCCTTTTTCCATTTTCTTCTCCTTCAGGGACACCTATAATGAATATATTTCTGCAATTTTTGCTGTCATTCAATCCCCTGAGACCCTGTTCAATTTCTGCCATCCTTTTTCTGTCTCTTCTTCTATATTTTCAAATTCAAATGTTCTGTCCTCGATTTCCCTTATTCATTCACTGTTTCAAATCTGCTCTTATATACCTCTAATATATTTTTAATCTCATCCATTGTGTCTTTCATTGTCATAAAAACTGTTATTTTTCTTTGCTGGCTTTCAAATCCTTCTTTATGCTCACCCACTATCTTCTTAATATCTTTTTTCTCTTTAGCCATATTTTCCTTCAACTCCTTGAGCTGATTTAGGAGATTCGTGTAAACATCATTGATTGTTTGTCTTAAATTCTATGTCTCATCAGGGTTTTTTATTTGTTCCTTTGGCTGGGCTATATCTTTCTGTTTTTTAGTATGGCTTGTAATTTTTTGTTGATGTCTAGGCATCTGAATATTGGTGAATTTACACTGATGGTTAATTTCTCTCTCTTGCTCAGTTTTTTTTTTGTTTGTTTGTTTGTTTTTGTTTTTAGTGTTTTTTGTTTGTTTGTTTGTTTGTTTGTTTGTTTTGGCTCTTTGATTTTTGGTTTATCTTATTCTAAATCTTTAAAAAGGTCCTGCCTAAGTTATCAAAATAGTGCCAGGGACACACTAATGGGGCACAGACCAGATCCAAGGTGTCTTGACATGGACATGACTGACTCCAAAAAGCTTTTATTTTTTTTCACTTTCCCAGCCTGCCAGCGGATGGTGTTCTTTGGAAAACCTTTCCACATATTTGATTCCTTCAACCTCCACTTGCTGGTGTTTCCGGGCTGGCTAGAACTGTGATTCAAATCAGGGCCCTGCTTCCAAACTCACCGAACAGAAAACACTCTCAAGCCCTCCACCACATCCTTCGTCTTCCCAGGGAGGCAAACATCCATTTCCTTCTCAGTTGGCTGCCATCAGCTACGAGTTTTACTGAAACTGTTCTCCTTGGGTGTGGGGGATGGGCACCATTCCCAGCTGTGTGGTTTTTATTTTGGCTTCTTTGTCTCTCTGTCCCTCTCCCTCCTGGACAATGCCTGTGGCATTCTCCTGGTCTGCAGATACCCAAAGCAACTCCTTTGAACAGTTTTTGCCCTTCCTCTGTTGTTTTTGTAAAAGAGGTAAGCACTGCCAACCTACTCTGATGCCATCTTTCCAAAAGTTCCCATAGCTCTCTTTTCACAGAGAATGCTAGCAACTGCCACAGAAGTTATTGCCTTCCTATGAGAACTGTGCCCTTCTGAATTTCCTGAAAGTAGCCTTCCAGAATTACTCCAACTTCTCCCACAGCCTTCTAATATTTGTATTATTCCATGTAATTCCATGATTCAATATCTTCCAATTCAGAGTACCTACAGTGTCTTGTTTTCTACCTAATGAGGCCTGAGTTTTTTCTTAAAAAAAAAAAATAGAAGCATATATGTTCCTTTTTAAAATCAGCCTTATTCAAATATAATTTACATTGAAAAAATTCACCAATTTTAAGTGTAAACGTTCATTACTTTTGATAAATGTTCACAACCAGGTAACAACCACAATCAAGTTTTCATCACCCTGAAAACTTTCCTTAGAACTCTTTGCAATGTACCCATCTCCAAGTCCTTGAATATCACTGATCTGTTTTCTATCACTATAGTTTTCTTTTTTCTAGAATGTCAGCATATAGATGGGTATATGCTCTTTCACTTAGCACAATGCTTTTGAGATTCAGCTATCCTGTTCCATGTAAAAATCACTGATTCCTTTACATTTCTATGTAATTTTCAATTGTATGGATATTTTCATTTTTCTTAGGAATTGCTGGATCTAACAGCAGATATATGTTTTTCTTTAAAACAAACTATCAAACTGTTGCCCAAAGAAGCCATACCATTTTGCATTCCCAGCAGTAATGTATGAGGATTCCAGTTGTTCCATGTGTTCAACAGTTAGCACTGTCAGCATTCCCAATGTTAGCCTTTCTAGATAGTGTATCTAGTATCTAATTATGATCTTAATTTACATTTCCCTAGTAACTAGTGTGATAGGGCTTCTTTTCATGAAATATTTAAATTTCATTTATCTTCACTGGTAAAGAGTCTATTCTAATTGTTTGCCTTTTTAAAAAAATTGTGTGGTTTGTTTTCTTATTTTTGAGATATAATAATTATTCATATACTCTAGATATGAGTAATTTTCAGATGTATGTTTTGCAAATGTTTTCTCAGACTGTAGCTTGCCTTTTTATTTTTCTAACACTGTCTATGAAGAACAAAAGTAAATTAGAAAAAATAGATTTTATCAATTTTTTTCTTCTATAGTTTGTGCTTTTTGTGTCCTACCAGCATATAGTTGTCTTGTTTTTGTTTTGTTTTGTTTTGTTTTATCCAACCTGACAACCTCTGCCTTTTATTTGGAGACTTTATATTTAATAATTGCTATAGTTAGGCTTTTATCTATCATCTTACGGTTTTTATCTATTCCATCTGTTATTTCTTTTTCCCTCTTTTCTGCCTTCTTTTGGATTTTTAAAATTATAAAATTAATCTCTTTTTTGGCTTATTAGCAGCTATCCCTTTTCCTTTTATAAAGTAATTGTCTGGAATTTATGACATGCAATTTGCCATATCACAATCTACCTTCAGATGACATTATATCACTTTACATATAGGGTAAGAGCCTTACAGTACTATATTTCCATTTCTCCTAGACTTCATGCTATTTTTGTTACACATTTCACCTCTATATATGCTATAACCCACACAAAAACTTATTTTTCTTCTTTTACAGTAGGTGGTCTATTATATTTACAAGAGATTTAAAATTTTTTTTAAAGTCTTATATTTACCCACAGTGTTAGTTTTAAGTTTTGTGAATCCCAGAAAAAATAAAGTTCTTTGAACTAATCTATTCCTTGCATTAGATTCAATTAAGAGACTTTTGATTAGATCACTTTAGGGCCTTTGATTGGACTATGTCAGTGAGGCATAACCCAGGTTGGGTCTCTGCCCTCTTATTAGAGGCTTATATAAATGGAGAACTGAAAGCAGAAACACGAAACACAGTGAGAGAAAGGCAGCTGCCATCTTTACCCTAGCATGTGAAAAAGGACTCCAGGATCAGCTACAGCTGAAAGAGAGACTTAGAGAAAGCCCAAAAGGCTGAGTGAAGCTGAAGGCTGGAATCACAGAGCACCAGGGCATGGAAAGAAGCACCACGAGCCCATGGAGCAGCTCAAAGCTGAAGCGATGAACTCTGCCATATATACTTGGTTGCCCACAGTTGAGCTCAAGGAGAAGGTGGAAGGGAAGGCAGGAACTTCGGCAAAGATCAACAGCCAATTTGCCTCACCACGTGGCAGGAGCCACGAGACAGCATCTCTGATGATGTCATTTGGACATTGATTTGGACATTTTCACAGCCTTGAAACTGCAAGAGTTTAGCCCCAAATAAATCCTCTTTATAAAAGCCAACCCACTTCTGGTATATTGCATTGGCAGCTTTAGCAAACTAAGACACTCACATATTTGATATTTCCAGAATTCTTATTCCTTTATGTAAATCCAAAATTTCTATCTAGTACCTTTTTCCTTATGCCTACAAACTTCTTTTGACCTTTATTGTAGGACAGGTTTCCTGAAATGGGAATTCTATTTTCATTTGTCTTTAAAAAAACTCTTTGTTTCACCTTTGTTTCTTGAAAACTATTTTTGCTGGTAAAAAATTCTGAGAGGATGGTTCTTTCTTTTTCAGTAGGTTAAAGATGTCACTCTATTGTCTCCTGGCTTTCATAGTTTCTAATGAGAAATATGCGCCATTCTTATCTTTGTGCCTTTGTATGTTTCTTTAACACTTTTCAAGATTTTCATTTTATCTTTGATGTTCATCAATTTGAATATAATGTTCCTAAGTGTGTTTTTTTAAATATATTTTTTGTTGAAGTATATCATTCATATATGAACATACATAAACAATAAATGTTACACAATAAACTTACAAAATAAACATGCATAACATCACACAGGGGTCCCATACATCACCCCTCCATTAACACCTTGCATTGTTGTGGATACATTTTTTACAAACTATGCAAGAGCATCATCAAAATATTACTACTAACTATAGTCCATATCTTACATTTGGTGAATTTTTTCCCCAACCTACCATGTTTTTTAAAATCAATTTTATTGATATATATTAATAAATTAGCATCCAATTTATCCAAAGTGTACAGCAATGGTATTTGGTATAATCATAGTTGTACGTACACCACTTCAATCATTATGAAAATATTTTCATTTTTCAATAATAATAAAACAAAAAACAGACAAACAAGGAAATTCCTCCCCCTCTCAATCTCCATTTCCCCTGCTGTACATAGCTGCTATTTCTGGCTATTCTTGCACAATTATTTGTTTATTAAGCAGTTTTACTGAGATATATTCATATACCATATGATCTTTTTTTTTTTTTAGCTGTTAAAAAGACCTTTATTGTAAAATTGTAAAATAAATAGAAAAATAGATTGAAAGAAATTACAAATTTTAAAAGAGAGTGTAAGGCCAGGTCAGATTTAATATAATCAATTATAAGAAATAGTATAGCAACAAACATTTATAAATGTAAATAATAATAGAAATTAATTATAACATAATTTTAATTTTTATATTACAGCTCTAACTATTGGACATACTAATCTATAAGAAAGAAACAAATTATTGGTTTAGTCATTTATTTTCCATTTAGGCCACAATTCTTTCTGGATAATCAAATTCCTATTTGAGAATTCTTCGCATCTTATTGGAATGAATTACAGCAGATGAAAATAGCCAACTCATAATTTTTTTCCAACTCATAATTTTATGAGGCAGAAAAACTCAAAATATTTTTCAACAGTAGTCATGCTAAATCATTATTGATCCAGATGGATTATTTTAATTAACGAGTATGCATAAGAAAGGGTTAAAGAAATATGAAGTATCCAAATATATCTCTTCTCTAGACCTCCTCAATAAAGTGTTTATTTTGTATGAAGAAACTTACAGAATACTGATCAAGGAACCATTTGCTAGTTTCACTGAGTAATTATTGTTCATATACTATAATATTCTTATTTTACATTTGTCTGGTCTACTCCAGCTCTTTTTTTGGTTACTATTTGCATGGAATACCTTTTCCCAGCCTTTCACTTTTAACCCGCTTGTGTCCTTATGTCTGAAGTGGGTCTCTTGTAGACAACATATAAGCTCATATTTTTTTTATCCATTCTATCATTCTATGTCTTTTGATTGGGGAATTCAATCCACTTATATTCAATGTTATTACTGTAAAGGCATTACTTACTTCATCCATTTTGTACTTTGGTTTTCTGTTGTCATACCATTCTATTGTCTGCCTTCTCATCCTTTAGTTTATCCTTTCTAATAATCTTCAATTCTAAACTCTTCTCCAAATCTCTCACCCTTGTTTTTTTTCCTTTCAGGCTGCAGCACCCCCTTTAGTATCTCTTGTAAATGTGGTCTTATGGTAACATATTCTATGTTTCTGTTTATCTGTAAAGACTTTGAACTCACCCTTATTTTTGAAGGATAGCTTTGCTGGATACAGAACTCTTGGCTGGCAGTTTTTCTCTTTCAGGACCTTAAATACATCACACCATTTTCTTCTCTCCTCCATGGTTTCTGATGAGAGGTCTGCACTTAATCTTATTGAATTTCCCTTGTATGTGATGCTTTTCTTTTCTTCTGATTTCAGAATCCTCTCTTTATTTCTGATATTTGTCATTCTGAATAGTAGGTGTCTCAGGGGTAGGTCTATTTGGATTTATTCTGTTTGGGGTATGTTGTCCTTCTTGGATATTGATATTTATGTCCTTCATAAGGGTTGGGAAATTTTCAGTCATTATTTCCTTAAATATTCTTTCTTCCCTTTTCCATTCTCTTCTCCTTCTGGGACACCAATAATGTGAATGTGCATTTCGTGATGTCATTCAATTCCCTGAGACTCTGTTCCATTTTTATCATTCTCTTCTCTTTCTGTTCTTGTCTTTTCCGGTTCAAATGTTCTGCCTTCGAAGTCACTAATTCTGTCTTCAAGCAATTCAAATCTGCTCCTGTGTACCTCTAATGTATTTTTTTAAAGGCTTATTTATTTCTCCCCTCATCTCCCGCCCCATTGTCTGCTCTATGTGTGCATTTGCTGTTCTTCTGTGTCTGCTTGTCTTCTCTTTTAAGCAGCACTGGGAACTGATTCTGGGAACTTCTGGAGTGAGAGAGGCGCTCAATCTCTTGCACCACCTCAGCTCCCTGGTCTGCTGTGTCTCTTACTCCTCTGTGTTTCTTTCTGTTGTGTCATCTTGCTGTGCCAGCTCTCTTTGGGGGCCAGCACTCCTGTGCGGGCCAGAACTCTGCAGGCCAGCACTCCTGCGCAGGACAGCACTCCATGCAGCCAGCACTCTGTGTAGGCCAGCTCTCCACGCAGGCCAGCTTGCCACATGGACCAGCTTGCCTTCACCAGGAGGCTCCAGGAATTGAACCCTGGACCTCCGAAATGGGAGACGGGAGCCCAAACATGAGCCACATCTGCTTCCCTCTAAGGTATTTTTAATCTCATCCATCATGTCTTTCATTCCCATAAGGTCTTTTATTTTTCTTTGCAGGTTTCAAATTGTTCTTTATGCTCTTCCAGTATCTTTTTAATATTATTTTATTTATTCATATTTTCTATAAATTCTTTGAATTGATTTAGGAGAGTTGTGTGATTATCACTGATTGTCTTAAATCCTCTATCTTTTCAGGATATTTGGTTTGTTCTTTTGGCTGAGCCTTCTCGGTTTCCGTTTCCTAGTATAGCTTGTAATTTCTTGCTGATGTCTAGGTATCTGAAAATGTTGGTGAATTAACTCTGATGGCCAATTTCTCTCTCTTGCCCATTTTTATTTCAAAGCTTTTTTTTTTTTTTTTTTTTGGACTTATTCTCAGTCTTTAAAATTGCCCAGCTTAATTTTTCAAAATCAAGTCAGGGACTCACTAGTGGGGTGCAGATTTTCTCCAAGGGGTTGGATATAGTGTGAACAGGTTTTGTCCATGCAATTTCCACTGACCAGCAGGTGGCGTTAGTCAGAGCACCTTTGCATGAAAGGTGTTTCAGTCTCGGTTTTTCTGTGTTGAATCTCCAGAGCGGAGATTTAAAGCACTCTGCTGGCTGAATTCACTGAAAAAAAGCACCCCGACCTCCCCTCCCTTTTCCCTTGAAAGAGCTGACAGGAAGGAAGATGTCTGTTCCCCTCTCAGGTGGCTGCAGCAAGCCAGGGTTTCTACCCCAGCTTAATATCCTGGGGGTGGGGGACAGGAGTTCTTTCCAGCTGCCATGGGGGCTTGGCAATACACATGTCATTTCAGCTTCTTCGTCTTTCTGTCCCTCATCCTTCTAGCAGATGTGTAGCACTGTCCTGGTCTGCTGACCTCCAAAACAGGTCCCTCAGACAGCTTTTGACTTTCTCCATTGTTTTTGAGAACGTTCAGCTCTGTTTGTTAGTCCGTCACCATCTTCCTACAATCCCCCTAGGTGTGTTTTTATTTGTACTTACCTTACTTCAGTTTCTGGTCTTTCAATAATTTTGAAAAATTATTAGTCATTCTTCTCTAAATATTTTTTGTTCCATTTTTCCCCCTTTCTTGTCTTCTATGTCACTATGTCCGACTATATCATATTATCTCCAAGCTTTTGGGTATTTTGCTCTGTTCTATTCCTTTTCACACTCCTTTTTCTCTTTGTTTCTGCTTGGGTAATTTCTATCGATTTACCTTTATCTCTCCTGTGTTAAGCCTGTTGATTCTGGAGGAATCCTTTTATCTCCAATGTCAAGTTTTTCATTTCTATAATTTTCATTTGATTCCTTTATATAGTTCCCATCCATCTCAGTGTTAAAATTTCCCATCTATTTGTGCATATGATCCATCTCTTCCACTAGATTCCTTTAACATACTAATCATGATTATTTTTAAATTCCCGGTGTGAAAATTCCAATCTATGGGCCATTGCTTCATCATTTAACAATAGGTATTTTGATTGTGTGTGTGCCACTGTGTGTATACATATATACAATATTGAGGTAACCATTATTTCCACCTAGAAATGGATATGCCTCTTCTTCTGTCAGGCCATTAGTGTATGAGTTTGAGTAAACCCAGTCTGTAGTTTAGCTGTATTTAGACTCAAATTCCCCCAGTATTGTGATTAGTGTAAAGACTGAAGTGCCAATATTCTTAATATTTATGCTCAACTTCATTTTTCCCCAAGTTCTCACCACAGAGGTTCTGTTTCCATGCTCTACCACCTCTCTCAGTGATACTGATGTTGCTTGTAATACAGAGCAAAACTTATGGTGGGTCATTGGGATTTGTTTTCCGACTCCAGCAACTTGCCTTACATAGTGCCTTTTGCGCATGCAGGGACCAGAGTGCAGATGGACTTCTCCAGCTTCCAATGTTCCATTTTCAAACTTAAGCAGGTCCTCCATTCCCCTGGGTATTAGATTTCTATTGCTACTGTCACAAACTACCACAAATTTAATGGCTTAAACAACACAAATTTATTATCTTATAGTTTTGCAGTTCAGAATCTGACATGGGTCTCACTGGGCTAAATCAAAGTGTTATCAGGGTTGAAATGCTTTCTGGGGCTATAAGAGAGATTCTATTTCCTTGTCATTCCCAGCTTCTACAGACCACCTCCATTCCTTGGACTAATAATCCCCTTCCTCCATCTTCATAGCCAGAAATGTTCTCTCTGACCCTTCTTTCATCACAACATCTCTCTGAGATTAGCCAAGAAAGGGTTTCTACTTTAAAGGACTCATGATTAGATTGGACCCACCTAGATAATCCAGGATACTCTGTCATTCCAAAGTCCATACCCTTAATCACACTGCACATTCCCTTAAGCTGGGAGTTCTTAGACCTTTTTTGTTTCACGGATCCCTTTGCTAATCAGGTAAAAACCACAGACCTCTTACTAAATCCACACCATACTGTGCACTACTTAATAAATATAGCACGTCCCCAAAAGAATAATGTTTTTGAATTTCAATTCAAGCCCACAGACCCCTGGTTAAGAACCCCTGCCTTAAGCCAAATAATGTAACATACTCATAGGTTGCAGAGATCAGGATGTGAACATCTTTGGCAGAAGGGGAGAATTATTCTGCTTAGCAAACCATGCACCACAAAGGGGAGCGTTATTAGGTCTTCCAATATTTCTAAAGAACACATCAAGAGGCCCAAGGAAAAAAGCTGGAAAGTAGGTACTACCCTTGTGTCTGGGGCTCCCAGATATTCTAAAATATCTAGACTATACAGGCATTTCTTGTTTTATTGTGCTTAGCTTTACTGTGCTTCACAGATAATGCCTTTTTAACAAATTAAAGGTTTGTGGCAACCCTGTATCAAGCAAGTCTATTGGCTTGATTTTTCCAATGCTTACTTTGTGTCTATTTTACATTTTCGTAATTTTCACCTTATTTCAGACTTTTTTTCATTATTATTATAGCTGTCATAGTGATTTATGGTCAATGATCTTTGATGTTACTATGGTAATTGTTTCAGGGAACCATGAACCACACCCATATAAGACAAACTTAACCAATAAATGTGTATGTTGACTGCTCCACTAACAGGCCACTCCCCCGTCTCTCTCTCTCTCCCCACTCAGGCCTCCTTATTCTCTGAGACACAATATTGAAATTAGGCCAATTAATAATCCTACATTTGCCTCTAGTGTTCAAGTGAAAGGGTCACACACCTTTCACTTGAAATCAAAAGCTAGAAATGATTAAGCTTAGTGAGGAAGGTATGTCAAAAGCCAAGATAAGCCAAATGCTAGTCCTCTAGCACCAAACGATTAGCCAAATTGTGAACGCAAAGGAAAAGCTCTTGAAGGAAATTAAAAGTGATACCCTGGTGGACACACAAATGATAAGAAACCAAAACAGGCTTATTACTGATATGGAGAATGTTTTAGTGGTCTGGATAGAAAATCAAACCAGCCACGACATTCCCCTAAGACAAGGCCTAATCCAGACCAAGGCCCTAACTCTCTTCAATTCTATGAAGTCCAAGCAAGATGAGGAAGCTACAGAAGAAAAGTTTGAAGCTAGTGAAGGTTGGTTCATGAGATTTATTTATTTATTTTCCTGGAATGTTTTTAATGTGAGAGAAAAATAAATTGCTTTAAGACTTTATTTTAGCTTCTGTCATTTACACAGTTCTTATTTGTTATATCTGTTATAAGGGTCACTTAAGCATCAATTTTTTTTTTTACATTTCTCAATTAAATGTAATGGATACATATAAATTTTTTTTTTAATCAAACAATATATTACACAATATATTTGGTTCATAGTAACACATTCATACAGATGCCATCTTTATAACATATAGGGGAGGAAGATACAGACTATAGTTAGTAGTAATACTTTAATGATGCTCTTTCATGATATGTTAATAAATGTTTCACAGCAATGCAGGGTGTTTGCGGGGGAGTGATGTGTGGGAGCCCTGTATGATGTTATACATGTTTGTTTTGTAAGATCACGATGTTTGCTGAACACTTATAGTTTATGTATGTTCATGTATGAATGATATACTTCAATAAATTGTTTGGGAAAAAAAAAAAAAGCACAAGGTGAAGCAGCAAGTGCTGATGTAGGCAATGCAACAAGTTATCCAGAAGATCTAGCTGAAGTAAATGAAGACGACGGCACTAAACAACAGATTTTCAATGTAGACAAAACAGCATTTTATTGGAAGAAGATATGGTCTAGGACTTTCATAGCTAGAGAAGTCAGTGCCTGGCTTCAAAGCTTCACAGTACAGGCTGACTCTCTTGTTAGGGGTTAATGCAGCTGGTAACTTTGAAGCCAATGCTCACTTACCATTCTGAAAATCCTAGGGCCCTTCAGGATTATGTCAAATCTACTCTGCCTGTGTTCTATAAATGGAACAACAAAGCCTGAATGATAGCACATCTATTTACAACATGGTTTACCGAATATTTTAAGCCCATTGTTAAGAACTACTGCTCAGAAAAAAATATTCCTTTCAAAATATGACTGTTCATTAACAATGCACCTGGACACCCAAGAGCTCTAATGGAGATGTACAAGATTAATGCTGTTTTTATGCGTGCTAAGACAATATCCATTCTGAAGCACATGGATCAAGTAGTAATTTTGACTTTCATGTCTTATTATTTAAGAAATACATTTTGTAAAAGGTATAGCTGCCATAGTGATGAATCCGGCAAAGATGGGTCTGATGAATCTGATGGCAAAGATGGATCCGATGGATCTGGGCAAAGTCAACTGAAAACCTTCTGAAAAGGATTCACCATTCTAGATGCCATTAAGAACATTTGTGATTCATTTGAGGCAGCTAAAAGAGCAACATGAACAGGAGTTTGGAGGAAGTTGATTCCAAACCTCATGGATGACTTTGAAGGGTTCAAGACTTCAGTGGAGGAAGTCACTAAAGATGTGGTGGAAATAGCAGAACTAGAACTAGATATGGAGCCTGAAGATGTGACTGAAATGCGGCAGCCTCATGATAAAACTTGAACGGGTGAGGAGTTGCTTCTTCTGGAGAAGCAAAGAAAGGGGTTTCTTGAGATGGAATCTATTCCTGGTGCAGATGCTGTGAACATCACTGAAATGACAACAGAGGGTTTAGTACATTACATAAACTTACTTAATAAGGGAGTGGCAGCATTTGAGAGGTTTGACAGCAATTTTTAAAGTTCTACTAGGGTTAAAATGCTATCAAACAGCATGACATGCTACAGAGAAATCTTTCATGAAAGGAGTCAACTGATGTGGCAAATTTCATTGCTGTCTTAAGAAATCGCCACAGCTACCCCAACCTTCAGCAACCACCACTCTGATCAGTCAAGCAGCCATCAAAATTGAGGCAAAACACTCTACCAGCAAAAAGATTATGACGGGCTGAAGGCCCAGATGATTGTTACCATTTTTTAGCAATAAAGTATTTCTTAATTAAGGTATGTACATAGTTTTTTTTTCTTTTTCAGACATAATGCTACTGCACACTTGATACTTCAGTATAGTGTGAACTTAACTTTTCTATGCACTGGGAAACCAAAAAATTCATGACTTGCTTTATTGTGGTGTTCTGGAAACCAAACCCACAATATCTCCAAGGTATGCCTGTACTCAGTCTTTGCGTAAGAATTTGTTAAAATGTCAGCCGTCTGCATTATTTACTTTTATGGCAGATCTGCTAAAGATGAAAGTGTTCATGTATTCTGTTTCTACTTGGAAGGGCTTATCATTCTTTGGAATTCAGCTTACCTGCCTGCCTTGCAACCTTTGCCTCTGACAGACTCAAAAGAAACTAGGACTTTGCAGAGTAGCTGGCTTTTCTCATGTAGAATAGAATCAACATTTTCTTGGGCTTTTCTACCTCCTTTTAAAAGGAAACAGAAGTCTCCCATTTTATTCAACATATATGCATAAATGCACACATATATATCATATTTTCCACATTCATAGTTCATTAATTTGTCAGGTCTTAAAATTACTTTTAGTGACAACATCAACCTCTCTGGGCTCTGTAACCAAGAATGGATCTTAATATTTGCACACCAAGGTTCGTAGTGGCATTATTCACAATTGTCCACCAATGAATGGATAAATAAAATGTAGTATATACATACAATGGAATATTATTCAGCCATGAAAAGAAGTATTTTGATACATGCTACATAGATGAACCTTGAAGACATCATGTTGAGTGAAATAAGCCAGACACAAAAAGGACAAATATTGTATGACTTCACTGATATAAAATAATTACAATCAGCAAACTCAGAGTCAGAATCTAGAATAGAGATTACCAGGGGATGGGGTGGGGGTAAGAAATGGGGAGTTAATGCTTAAATTGTATTGAGTTCCTATTTGGGTTGACTGTAAAGTTTTGGCAATGGATGGTGGTGATGGTAGTACGGCACTGTGAATGTAACTAAAAGCACTGAATTGTATATTTGAAATGTGGTTAAAAGGAATAATTTTAGGTTGTATATATGTTACTAGAATAAAGATAAAAAATAAGCCATAAGATTATACAATACAAACAGTGAACGTTATTGTAAATGATGGACTATAGTTAATAGTACAATTACAAAAATGAATTTTAACAAATGTACCGTATCAGTGCAACGTGTTCAATAATAGTGGTATATGAGAAAATCTGTATTTTATATTTTTTCTGTAAACCTTCAACTTCTCTAATTAAAAAAAATTTTTTAAGAATCTTAAAATTTCACAATAATTAGGTATGCCCCATTTTCAAAAGAAAGGGAAGGAGAGGAGGGAGGAAAGAAGGAAAGGAGGGAGGGAGGGAATGAGAAGAAATGGAAAATCTTCCTGGAAATGTGGAAATAGGACTATAAATTTAGTTAGAATGTTCTACTGAGAATTATAATGATACCAAACAATACATATTGAAGCCAAGCAAAAACCAAGGAAAGAGAGGGAAACTCTTTTATGGACTTCCAATTGATTTCATTTTTTCTAATACAAAAAAATATCCTGTCAATCACTCACTTACAACATTTTCTATGGAGCCAAGGTTTTCCAACATATCAGGCAGAACATCATCTTCCATAGCATTTTCTGTGAAGCCTGTCTCAGCTCTTGCTGTTCCCGAGAATCAGTATTACTGAGTGAATACTATCTGCAAAAGCATGGCACCCCGCTGGCATTTTTGCATAAACTAAACCAAATTTATTATAAAAACAGAAAAAGAGTACATGATAAAAATAAGAGATTATAGCTTCCATGGCCTTCATATGCCTCTCATTGTTCACAATTTACAGTGGCAGAACTCCATAAAACACTGACTTTATTTGCCATTGGAATGCTAATAACAAGAAAACCATGAATCAGAATCATAACAATGGCTTCATTAATTCTTTACATCATCCAGAGGAAAAATGGATGAGTAAAAATTGGCTATCTTGAAGCTAAAGAAAATTGTAAGTAGGAAACTAGAGGGGTGAGTGATGGACCAGTGTCCAAAAGAAAACATTGCTTATTTCTAGACTGGCATTGATACAAGAAAATGGTGCAGTGTGAAGTCAAGTATAAAAATAGCAGAGTATTCAACACAGCTAACAAATTCTGGAGATGGCCAAACTGATGAGAAATCAATAGAAGAAATCTTCCAAAGCCTGAGCCAGTCAATGCAGTTTACCAGTACAATCAAGTCATTTCCAAACATTCCAATCATGAATTCTCCTAAACCAACAAGTAAATATCCTTCATTACACCTAGTATACCTGAAGAGAGAAAAATCTTAATTTCTAATGTTGCAGCGGATAGTCTGCTTCAGTATGACACAGATCTGATGCTTAATACAATTTTGATCCAGAAATTGCCGAGTGTTAACATGGGACCTAATCATTGGTATCATCTGATACAATCTGATTTCCTTTCAAAGTGTTCTACTAAATCTGCGTAAAAGTTTGCACTAAACTTTCCTGAGTGTGATGGTAACTTGAAAGGCTGAGCTTAATTTGCAATTTTTCTCTTGTCTTTAGGCACGGGTCATCTGAATCCAATGCTTGCATTATGAATGCCTTTCTTACATCAGAGTGCTTTACAAAAAGTAATTTTTTGAAGAGAATTTGCCAATATGGGTCTTTGCAGACCCACAGCTTACCTTAAAACTTTTCCAAATGATTTTTAAACTAAATGAGTCACGGGGAGTGGGTGTAGCTCAATGGTTTGAGCACCTGCTTCCCATGTATGAGGTCCTGGGTTCGCTCCCCAGTACCTCCTTAAAAAAAAAAAAAATATATATATATATATATATATATATATATAAAATAAATGAGTCATTAGGTATAGATTGTTTATGATGAAAAATACAGTGCTTACTAGTTAAAATGGGAAGTTAGTGAGGATGATGAAATGTGGATCACTAACACATCTCCAATAACACCAGAAGAATATTGTGGCTTTGGAAGATCCATTATGATATGATAAGGGTATTCAGGGTTTGGAAGTAGATGTTAGTAGCATCCCAAGGCTTGGGGCCCAGCCACAGGTTTCACAGGTGCATATCCATGCAGAAATGATTTAAGTTTCCATACTAACATGGACTTTACACGGATGGGAATATGATATAACATATGCCATGCAAAAAGAAAAAAGCACATATATGTATATGTTTTTTCTTTTTTGCTTAAGTCGGTGTATAATTTCTGTCACAGGTGACTGATACAGTCCTAAGAAATATGAAAATCCATAGCCTGGGATTGTGAGCATTAACAGTTATCGTGTATTACGTGTACAGGGACTTTATTGGCGTTATGAAATCAAAAGGATAAGATTCCCGGCTAACATTCCAGTTCACCGAGCAAACCTGAGTTTTAATCCAGGCTTTGGCTTTTACAAACAGCGTGCACCAGAGCAAATTAGAAATTTTCCTTTAGCTTCTTCTTCTCATTTTAAAGTGGAAATAACGTCTGCATGACTTATTAAACAAAATAAAATGTTATAAAATAAAAAACTAACATCTGCAAATTATATATATGCTGAGCTAACACGTTCTAAACTCTTAAATGGTAAATTATGAAAAACAGGAAGAGGCGGGGCTCCAGCGGCCGCCCGGGCCTCAGCATTGCACAGAAAGCTGCAACCGTGCGGGACGCGCAGGGCTGAGCCGGGAGGCAACTTAGGCCTCTGCCTTCCCCAGTCCCGACTATCGGCCGGCGACCCGCGGGGCACTCCCCCGCGGCGACCCCAGTCTCCAGGCGCTGGGCGAGCGGCGACGCCGCGCCCATGATCACGGCGGCGGCTCCGTCGGCCTTGGCCGTCAGGGCCTCAGGCCCTACCGCGGCACCCAGCTCCTACGAAGTCTTTTGCAAGGGGCTCTCCCGCACCCTGCTTGCCTTCTTCGACTTGGCCTGGCAGCTGCGCATGAACTTCCCGTACTTCTACGTCGCGGGCTCTGTGATCCTCAACATCCGCTTGCAGGTACACTTCTAGAGCCGTGATTAAACTACCAGCAAGATGGCGGACACACGGCGGCTGGGCACCTCCGTGGTGATGCCGGCGGCAAGCCCCGCAGTCTCGCGAGATTCCCGGACAGCCTTGCTCCGGCGACTGTCGCAGGGACAGGAAAGATGTATTGCGCGATTCCGGAAGCAGAGAATTTAAATTAAGGCCCACGGAAATATTTAAGAAGCCATGCAACCTTAGAACAAAAACAGGACAAACTGAAGGCTATGGCAAAGGGCTCAGGGTGCATTATAAAAAAGGGAGGCTGTTGAAGTTTTTAGAAAAAAAATTTTTACGTGTACAACAAACTCATGGCCCAAATTAAAATAGGAAACCAATGGACTTCAGGAATTTTGGATTGGATTGTAAGCAATACAGTGAATGAGGAAGAAGCTGAAAATGTTAAGGATATGATGTAATAGGCATATATTTCTTCATCCCGCAAGAGTAAACATCAACAATCAGAAACTTCAGGTGAAAAAAAAAAATAAAACTGTACAGAAGAGACATTTTTCCAAATACCAACAACATAAAATGCTGCAGGATTTCCAACAATGGTGGGAGTGTGAGAAAGTGAACTCTATGGACAGTTGTTTCAAGGACCATGGAACCAGAGAGAAGGAAATGCATTTGCAGCGCAAAGCGTAACTGTTCAAAGAATCATATTTAAATAATAACAATGTAAGTGCTGTTTATGTTTTTCATCTTTTAAGGGAATAATTATGATTACAAAGAAGAGTGCAAATGCTAGCTTTGATAATGTAGAAAAGTAGGGTTGACAGGTGGAGTTATTGAAGGGGGAAGAGAAAAAGTAAATGGAATGAAAGTGGTGTCCTCAATAAAGTGGGAAGTTAAGAGGTACTGTGCTTGTTGAAGGGGAAAAAAGACGTGTTTTATTACTTAAAGGGTAGCCACAAAGTCTTAAGTATATAACTCTGTTAAAAAGGGAGGAGAGCAGGGGAGAATAGTATGAAATGAACAGGAATGCCTGAAAATGGAAAGTTCAGGTGTGATGTCTCAAAAAGAAAAATTGAGTACTTGATGCATTTGAATATACAAATAAGAGGTTTTTGGTTTTTGTAAGAGTTTGGAGTTGATGTGTAAATTTTTTTAAATGAAGTAAACAAAACTGAGGTGATTGTGAACCCGAGGAAAAGTTAAGCTGTTAAGGAACTACACAGACCTCAATGAATACTAGTCATATAACGTCAGTCATTATTTTGTAAATACTGAATACTGATTTAAGAAGACATGGTTATATAACATGGGCCGTCCAAGAGGGGAGAGATATCTGTGTAATGGAGGGAAGTCAATCAAAATCTAATATTTAAAAAGCAGTGTAAACATGGTATTCAGAAAAATAGAGGTAACTACAATAAGAAATTGTTAAAATAAAAGTGGTTGTCTGGAGAAAGGAAATCAGGTTGGTAGAGAAAAAGCAGAAGGCTGTATTTCACTACCAGTTAATGATATTATTTGATTTTTTTTTTAACTATTTATATTTCTTTGAGTAACATTAATTTAAATTTCATTTTTAAAAGTTCTCCAGTTAATTAAAAGTGTTCACCTGTGGTTAAGATCCAACAGAATACAGTGGGATTGAATTTTCAAATAAGCCTTTCTTAGTACTGGAAATATACACAATAAGCATTATATGTTATAACAGAATATCTCAAAAAGATATGAGTAAAACTTAAAACTTACACATGCAGAAAGCCTGTTTTTTCTTTACTGAGATCTGAGGTGGGAATGGAGGGGCGGCTCCTGCAGGAAGATTTTAAGTGAGAAGTTTGAGCTGGAAGAGGCTAGTATTGCCCAAGGTAAAGATTTAAAATAGTTACAATGCTTGCATTCAATAACTATGCCTAATAAGCAGGTGTACTCTAGGGTTTTAAAATAACAAGCGCTCCCTCCAGCACCACGTTTGGCTTTGGGTAATTGCTTCTCCTACTCTTTATTGATTGTGTCCACCCAAACTCCTCTTTCTTCTACCTTCTCAACCCTTTTTCTGCTTATGGATGTTCTAATCCATTAAGGCCGAAGCTTAGATGTCACTTTTTCCCAGATTCCCCTGACCAGGTTGGAGCTCACTTTTTTAAATCTATGGCTGTGTTAATATTAATGTATAGCATTTTCATAGGCTGCCTTATTTGTACCTAATGGTGCCTTAATTATCTCTTTTTGTATTTTTTAAAATCACAATATCCAAGAAGATAGGTTTCCTGGATGGTAATACCTTCCCTTCATAATTGCATATTGTACAATTACCGAGGGTGCAGGAGCCAAAACATTTTAGTCTAAAATAATCAGAAATGTAATTAATTCAAAATAACCCAGTTCAATTAATGAAATAATACCAAGGGACTTAAAAATGAAAGTCATCACTATCTCCTAGAGGCACTAATGTCCCAACTTGTAACAAGAATGTGGCTGCTGTTAGCCATGGAATGGTGAGATGTAGGCCGCAAGCTCCATTCAGGTGGCTACATGAAAATGTGTTTCCTTCAACTTCCCATTTCTGATCAGTCATTTGTTACACTGAAAAACAAACAAACAAAAAACCTAAGTCAGTGTAGTGAATTTATGTATAATTTCCTCCAATTAGATTAAAGCTCTTTGAGGAAAGATACGGTATTGTATCCTATAGCATGAGGTAATCAGCATATATACAATAGGATCTAAATGAAAGCTCTGTGATTTACCCTTTATGCTTCACAATGCTGTTAAACATAGATAGATATGTATTTTTCCTCCCATATGATACAACTTGAAGTTTCTCAAAGAAGAAAACAAGAGTTTTGCTCAGTTGCTCTAAACGAACCATTATTAAGCCACTTATTATTCTCATTCACAATAATTTAATTCCTGTTGGCAACCTTCCAAGTAACCTTCCTAAGACCAACGATTTGTTCATTTTCTGCTCTTTCCCCGAGCATAGAACATCACCTAAGGCAAAGTGATAATAAATATTTGTTGAATGAATGACAGTTTGATTAGTTTTTATACACAGTCAGCAGTCACTAAAGGAAACAGAAGATATATTTGTCCCTGATATTAAGGTGATCTTCATTGCACATAAATTGAGTTTCTAAGCCGTTGTGAATACTGATTGGTCCAGGAGATCCCTGAAGCATGAAGAAGCAGAGAGTTACTTTTATTATGACCACTATGAAGTCACAGAGAAGAAAAAAACTGGTTTCTGAAGTTTGACAAAAATGCTGGAGAATGGTGACTATAGTGTTTTTATAGCATCTTAAAACTATAAAAAGGGAAATAATGCTTATAATAATATCTAAAACCTAAGGATTAGGTAAGAAGTGGTTTTTTTTTTTTTAATTCAGGGTAAAAACTTGTGACTAGTTGGCTTAAAGAACATATCATACTATCCATAATTCTCATGAATACCCTATGAGGGAGAGATTTTTATTGTAATTTTTCAGATAGGAAAACATATTTAGAGAGGTTAAGTAACTTTCGTAGGGTCATGGTAACTGATGAAACTGCAATCACATCTCTGGTTTACACCTAAAGATACATTTGATGAGGGGTTCCATTTTTTAAAATGTGTAGGTGATTCTGAATAACCCTGTTTCTTTTCTCAATTTCCCCATCAGAAATACTACCTGGTAACAGTTAGTTGATGATTTCTTTCTTTTTAAAAAAATACATTGAGGGCTTTCTCTATTAGCATATAAATATTAAACATGATTTGATTTCGGAATTCAAGTATCCTCTACTGCCTCAAGTCATTTAGCCTCCCCCGCCCCGAGGGAACATGAAGAGAGAAAGAGGAAAGTATAGAAGGGAAACTTTCCTTCTCTCCAATGGTGTACATCAGGTAATTGTGAATTTTGAAGCCATGTCTCTTGCTACCCTGAGGACTGCATTTTATTACAAAATCTTATGGCTCGATTTTAATAGAGGCATTTCCTGGTGAAGTATCAATAGCATTTAATAGAGTCAAGAAGAAAATAGAGTGTACACATGGAGGCCTGAAGGGTTGGAAATGGAAAGTCGAAGAATATAGAGACAAAAGAAAAGAGAAGGGAAAATATTAATGCCAGCTACTTTGAACCTGGAAAGTAGTTTGAAATGTAAGTAGGCCAGACAAAGAACCCCTGCTTACTATAATTAGAATTCCCAACAATTGTGTTGGATTAAGTCATATGGGTCTATAATCTGGATCACCAGAATTTTGGAGCTCTATTCCAATTTTTCCAAGAATCCTGGATAGCCTTTTGCTCAACAAGAATACCACCAGGCCAGGTCATAAATCTTTTTCCAGCTGAAGTCAAGCCCCCCCACATGTGCACTTTCCACAAATACAAATCTCAGCGATGTTGGGGAAAATTGAAAACCCAAAGAACATTCTTGAGTGCCTACTACATTAACCATTGTCACAGGTGAGTGAGCTGTGGACATATGGATTTTGCAGATGACCACCTTGTTTCTGTACTTCAATTAAGGATTCTTGGCTCAGAGGAGGCAAGATTTCAACAAGAGCAGCAGACAAACCACCCAAAGCATCAAGGATTCAACACTGCCACTTTCTCTGAGATTTCTATTGATTGAAACATATTTCAACCATGACATTTTCTTTCAAACAAAGCTCAAGACAGCATGGCTTGGATGTGCTAAAATATCTTCTCAGCTTAAGTTCAGACACAATTGTATTTTGGCATTAGGAACAGGTTATTTGTGTCTTTCCTATAAATGGTGTGGGCAAACTGAAAAAAACAACTCATTATATTAAGACTACAAAAAAGTTTATTTGGAGAAAGTGATTTATAAAAAAGCAGTGTCAGTTATTTTCTTTCCCCAACAATTTGGTCTCATAATAGGATACGGGTAGTTTGGAGATGAGCTATGGATGTGATAGTAGTGACTCCTGTTGGATCTTGACTTAGGTCTCTAACACAGGCTCTTGTTATGGAAACTGTAGGGGTAGAGCTTAATTTCAAAATAACATTAAATAGGGAGAATGCAGCACATCAGTAGTCTCAGCCTATGGCCCAGGCTTCATCTTTAGTCATTTTCTACATTTCTTTCTGCAGCAATGGTTCTCTGCTCCTTGGAGCTCTGTCTCCAAGGTTTCTACATGAAAAGTGAGGACTTAATCCTAATGACACATTTACTCCTAAGTGCCACTCAAAAGAAGCACGGGCTCTGCATAATTGTTTCAATTTTTATTTGAGTTATTTAAAAAAATAGGTTTAGTAACCCAAAAATTTAAATCTAAAACTAAATGTTCTTAGCATCTTCTAATGAGTACTAAGTAATCTTTAACTATTTTACTGAAAGGGGAACATAATCTAAACCAAATTATCCTCAATATCTGAACCTAAATTCAGCTAATTTGATTTTGAATTTTACCTTTTCTAAGGCAAGATAATCATTGATAATTGTTAGGAAATTTATATAGTGTCCAACAAAATGAATGAAGCTCTTAAAATCAAAACTTCTGTATCTTGTGGATATGCATTTACCATCAATCATCAAATAATCATTTTAGCTACATGGGAGAAGCACTCCTTGGCACAGATGTGATCCCAGCAGTTTTCTAGAGTAAGAATGCACTTGACAAAGCCTTCATGGTTCTTACATTCTTCCCAGCTTACTCTTCTATCAAAATTATCTTACAACTCAGATATTTTCAACATTTACTTCATACAGTGCTTTATTTTTTTTGCTTCTACCATTGAAAGATTATAGCAATTATAATTCTTAACAATTTCTTTATTGTTGATATTTTTTAAACGTTTACATATATAATCGCTAAAAATTACCATATTACAAACTATTATATTCAAATTGTAATATCATTAGCAAGCACAGTTTTACCACCTCCTCACCTTAGTATTGTTTACATTTTAAGGTACTTTGATATAACTTTTTTTATTATAAAAGTCAAACCAGCACTATATGTACACACAGACGCCTAAAATTTACACAAAAATGTGGTTTTCTCTTGTAAGCTTTCCTTTCTGTTCTTACCCTAGTGAATTGGTTATGGCCAAAGGACACTAGTGGTCGTGGCTGACACATGCACACACATATACACAAGCTTTGTGCCAAAATGTGATTTCAGTCCTTGTACAGTAGAAATAAAAGCATTAATATGTAATTTGAGATAATTATCAATTTATTTAGAAATTTATATTACAAACATTAGCAATTTAGAAGCCAACTGATTTATTTCTGCCACTATAAAAATGTACATTTTAATTCCTTGAGCCGGAAATTAGTAAAAGAAGGTGTCTGGGAAATCTAAAACATTTATAATTTGGAAATTTTTTTTTCAATGTGTTTTACAAATTTTTCTCTTATTCTAAAAAGCTACTGTGTAGCTTGGATTCCTAATGATAAAATGCTTGCTTGTTTTAAAACTTATGTTTGTCATTTAAAATGTCAACATTTTTATTCCTTGATTTATTTTTCACTTAATATTATACAAAAATTCTACCTACTCCAGCTTGGAGAATATTTTCACTTCTAAATAATCATATGTTCATTTCCTCACATAAATGTAATTTCATATTTACCAGCACATATAACATGAATACATGATGCATTATATTAAGTCTCAAATATTTTCTTGTTATTAGCAAGTTTTATAATGACAGCTCTTGCTTTAAAAATTCCAATGTTCTATCTCCTGGCTGTGTGACTAAATTGTTAGTTTATAGCTCATTCTAGGGGAAATTTCAGAGATGCACAATAATACCTGAAACAATCCAAGTTAAAATTGATCTACAAAGTCTTCTCATTTTAATTCCTTGGGAATATAGAAAATTCTGGAAGAGTCTGTCTATGAAGATAAAGGTTTTGCTCTCTTCATGTGGGCCATACGATGCCACAGTAGTCTTAAGGCAGTCTGTCTCAGCTTGCTGTTTTCCCAAATTAGGAGAAATGAGTGGCCCGAAGGAAACACAGTTATTAATAGCATGATAAATAAATAGACAGGATATTTCTGCGGTATAAGGAAAATCCAGCCTACTATTTGAGTAGAAAACCAGTGAAGAATGAAAAGGAAAAGGAAAGACATCACCATTTTCATGGCCTTTTTATGGGCCTCTGTGCTGAAGTCCCTGGAGCCCAGGTTGTTGAGCTGCAAATTCCTGATGTGTCTCTTCAAGGAGAGAGATAAAAGAAGCAATGAGGTTAGGGACAGAAAGAAAGGGATTAAATAGGTGATATTGAAAGCAATCAAGCTGTTACAATACAGAATTTTACTTAAATCTGAAGACCAAGTCGAGTTTCTTTCATCTCTTAAATAGACATTAATCCAGGGAGTGTTAAGTGAGCCTTGAGATACAAGATTGAAAAACAGTAAAAACAAAGACCCCAGTGGAAGCACCACTAGCACCTTGCTAATTCTCCACTTTAGCCAGATGAAGCAGGGATGGGAGAAATTGGCTATTTTAAGGAAGTAGAAAACACTTAAACAGGTGGCAAACCAGGTAGCTAGGTGATTGGTCAGTATCCAAAAAATTGTAGTAAATGTTGGTTTATGCATGGCCTGCCACTGTGGCCCTAACACAAATACAAATGAATAAAATAGTATTATCCAAAGATAACCAATTCTGGTGATAGCGAGGCAAGTGAGGATGCAGTTGACTGATGAGATCTTTTGACTCTTGATCCAGTGAATGCAGTTAATTAGTCCAATGAATCCATTCCCTAATAGTCCCATTAGGAACTCTCCTGTTGCCAGTATCAGAAAGGTATTTTCAAGTCCAGATGGCATTTCTGCAGAAGGAAATCCAGAAAGCTAAAACTGTCTCACAGATATTTTTGCTGTCAAAAGTTTTAGAATAATATCCAATTTGATGCTTTTAACTTGTGTATTAAAAATGCAAAAGTAACTCAGAAAGTTCTTCTATTTGTTATCATTTCACTTACCTTTGTAAAAGATCTTTCAGAGGATTTTTTTTTTTATTAATTCTAGCCTTAGGCCCAAAATATGTGCAAGGAGATCCAGTCTCATAGGTCTTAATGAAAATCTTTAATTTTACTTTCAGTGAGCTTCTGGATTCCAGATTAAATGGTAAATGTGCCCTCTTACCTTTGGCACTAGCAGCAGTTTTCCATGTGATGACGTCTGAAGTGAGGTATGCAAACATGCAAATAGGAGACAGATTTCATTACACTTATTTGTAGTTTCCCTCTCAGCTGAAGCTTGATATCATTTGGAATCAAGTATCTTCTTTAATAAAATTCTCTAAAAGAAATCTCTAATTCAGGCATTATTCATGAATTTCATTTAATGAAATCTATTTTATTTCAAATACTACTGTAGATGAAATAAGTGTAATAAGACTTAAGAGAAGTAACATCAAAGAACTCACAGAGTAAAGGTACAAGCAATCTCTTAATTGCTATTGAATGTATAAGTTTCATCAAAATGCGATTGGAAAAACAGGAGGGTGGTACAAAATTTATGATCAGTAGTTCTAGTTTCATGAAGGTAGTGACAATTGGCTTGGGTCTTGAAATTTTTTGGTATTTGTGGCAGTTTGATATTATTTATGAATGACAAAAAGAGATAGAGATTATGTTTTTAAACTGGTCTTTTCCTCTGAGCATGATAACACTTTGATTGTATTAGATTCAGCTAAGTAATCTGATTAAATTATGTTAAGATTAGGGCTTTGATTCAACCATGTCATTAGAGCAAGACTCAGCATTGAGTCCCAGTCCCCTTGGTGGGCTGATAAAACAGACTCTAACTTGGAAGTAGACACACAAAGAAGTAGATACACAGAAGAGGAATGAACTTTGTTCCTGTGGCTCCGGGAACAGTGATGAGCCTGATAATTTGCAGCTGAAGAGAACAGAGCAGCCGAGAAGTTCTGAGAGAGGAGTCTTATGCCAGCCTACAGCTGAGATTAGAAGAAGCTGAGACCACAGAGCCTTAAGAGGAAGAAGGCTGAATGAACCCTTGCAGACATTGCCTGCCATCTTGCTTCAACATGTGGCAATAGTTTGGTGAGAAGGTATCTCTTATGGTACCTTGTATTGGACTCTTTAGGGCCTTGTGACTGTAAGCTTCTACCCCAAATAAATACCCTTTATAAAAACCAACAGATTGCTTGTACTTTGCATCAGCATCCCTTTAGCTGACTAATACAGTATTTCTTGAAGAAACAGCTAAAAGGGGGAATGCTTTTCCAGAATGATGACAAGCATATGCAAAGGTACCAAAACAATTTCTCCATCTGAGCCATTCTTCTTAAACCCTGACCTTTGTTTCTGATAAATTACTGGCTATTCAATTCCAAATATGATACTGTCAACTAAAAGGGGGAAAAAGTTAAAAAAAAAAAAAAAAGTAAAATATATTTTAGCTTGCTTTTAGTTTCTGCAAACAGGTAACTCCAGCAGAGACTTGCAGTCAACCTTGACTGCACTTTGGAATTACCTAGAGAGCTTTAAAAAAATATTACTGCCTGGCATCAGGGATTCTGATTTGATTGGTCTGGGGTTCATTGTATGCACTCATTAAGAGTTCCTTGATCTGTGCTTTACAGCGCCTCCCAAATGCAGGCAAGAATCTTTCTACCCTCAAGCTGCAAAGCTGTGAATATTCTTGAAGGACAAGACAGGATTTTGACCACTTGTCCTCTGACAGTGTGCTCCCAATTCAGTTAATTCTGACATTGGCTGACAAATAACCTTAGCCACTTTGGCAACCATGTAAACTCCATGAGGGAAGGGACATTTTTGTTGTTCCCTGATCTATTTCTAGGACAATGCCTGGCAGATAGTAGGTCCGCAATAGTTATTTGTTAAGAAAAGGAGTGCTAACTTAGTTGTTAATCCTACTGAAAGTGCAGAACAGAAGTAAGTAAGACTTAATTGTGAAGCACTAGTATTACAGTAAGAAAAGAAAGTAAAACTTCTTTTAACTAAGAAAGTCTTAAAACGTATGTATAAACTCATGGAAAATTTCTGCACTAACCCTGAAATAACCCACACTGCTCTGTAGTCTCCCTGGTTCAACCTAGAAGTCATATACAGTCATAAAAACCTACATGTCTAAGACCCAGGATTGGAGGCCTTTGAACTTTTCTTCACGACAGGGAATTATATCTAGCTTAGAGAGTTGAACAAGTACAAAGCTCAAGTTTTGTCAGCAGGGAAAGTAAGATGGCCCTAGAGATGACTGTTGTTTTCAGAAATACTCTGAAGTGCTAGAGAAGGCTACCTGAGAAGAAGACTCCATTGGGAGGCTTGGTTTAGCTGTGGCAAAAAAACACAGCAACAAGTACAAGTCAGGGGATGCTTAGTCATTAAAGGAAGCTTGAGTTCATAGTGACATTGAAGAAAAAACTCAATATAAAGGATGCAACAACAATTCTAAAAATCTTAAGTTCCATATACTTTGAGTTGAGTCCAAAGCCCAAGTTAATAGTCACATTTAAAAATCTGTGTAACTGCAGGTTGTCTCAACTCCTGGCTTGAACTGCCTTTTATATGCTTCACTCTTCAAATGGTTGTCTTATTCATAATAGAAAAAGAGTTTATTGTATATATAAATACAAGGTATATTATTGCAAAATGTTTGGGCAGATAATGAATAATTAAATTTATGTTTACGCTATAGTAACAATCCAAAAAAGTCTAAACTTAAAGTGATAACTGAAATAAAAATCAGTAAATTTCTGAACATTGTTAAATAGTCATCAATAGAAAGACTGCCATTTCTCCCAAAGATTGGTGAGAAAATACATTCAGAAATCCGTTTTGTCCCATTTCAAACAAAATTCTGACCTGTGGAGGGTCTTGAGTGATAATGATATGTGATGAATGACTATTTATGTGAATGTAAATAGAGGTGACTCAGCTGAAGGTCTTATGTGCTCCTTCATTAATATTACCCTTTTGGCAGGGGTGGGGGCTGACTTCAACTGCAATCTCCTTAAATTCTTCCTATTTCCTCCCTGTGTCTGTGAATCTGCAGGGAAAGACCATACTTGAACTTTATATTTACCTCTTTCTAATGTCTCTCCCACTACCCTGTACCACATTTTTGGAAATCCCAATTGTCTTAATAGCTAGCAAGAAATGTTCCGTTATCTGTGATTCTATCAATAATGACCATTTTCATTTACTTGCAGGGTAAGAAATAGTCTCCTGGTTGAAAAAAATAGTCTCCTGGTTCTTTCTGAATCACAACTTGGAATGTACCTACATTGGATTTAGCAACAACTTCTTTGAAAGTAACTAAATTAAATTAATGGTCTTCATGGGGGTTTTTTGTTGAAAGAGATCTTCAGCATTTCCTTGACTGAACCCCAGCCCAAGAAGCAATCAACTGGGGCCAGGGCCCAGAAGAAATTACATCTTTCATACATGGCAGAAATTTGCCTGCAGTTGTGGAAGAAATGCCGTCTTAATCGTGTCTACACGAGAACATTCCTTTCATATTTCATTGTATGGTTTTCCTTGACCTTACCAAGCCCCTTTAATTCTCAAATCTGAGGACTATAGTTTTTCCTTCAAAATCCTTGAGACAGAGCCAGTTTAACTTACTAATACCATTCCCCAAACTGGCCAGCATTAGTGTTAGGTGCAAATAAGAATGGTTGGCCATTTCCTTGGCCTTCTGAGACTGAATCTATAGTGATGAAGGAAAAAGAAAAACTGAAAACTGAAAAGCTCATTGTCTTGAATGAGAGAAATGGTATGACTGTGTGATGATGCAGATATCCCTTAAAATATGTCCCAGTCTGTAAACCTACCTCTAATAAAATTTAAATAAGTAAATAAAGTTTAAAAAGGACCATGTCTCTGCCTCAGAGGAGATGGAATCTAATCAAGTTTTTGGTAGAAGTCAATACCAAGAGGGAGCAGATTAACCACCTGTGACGTAGAGAAAATGGGTGTGCCTCTTTCTCCGAGATTGGCATAGGTGTGGGTTTCTGTCTGATACACACAGTAGGGCATAAGAAACATGCCTTGCCTTGCCCGATCTATGTTTTTTCAGATCCTTAAGCCCTAGACCTGGAATTCAGAGATAAGCCTAATTTTTTGTTATTATCTTATAAAGAGCAGAAGATTAACTTGAAGACATTTACACAAAAGATTATATTCTGAAACAAAATGAACTATATCTGCATCTAAATAGAATATACAATATATTTTGTAAGACGTAAATTGCTAAGTAAAATAGATGCTATATTTCTTATAATCAAAACCATCATCAACATCATAATTATTATTGGCACATGGAAGCACTTCACAGACCATGTATCTTTACAGTTCCGTTCTCTATCTGGGTGGGGGAAAGGAGATGCTACCATTTTGCACTGAGACCTTATAATTTTAACATTATTCCCAGCTCCAGAACATAGCCCTAGAGCAGTGCCCTCATCTATGACTCCATCAGGATTAATTTATAACCCAATTATTATTTAATTCCTTTAATTCCAACTTTTCTGTTTTGTTGCTCTAACACAATCTAAAGAATAGAGCAAAAGTAAATCCTAAAACAGAATTCTTCATTTTAAACAATTTTACCATATATATACATGTATAAAATCCGTACAATATTATAATCCATACCATCATATTCAAAACTTTCATAGCAAAATTTCTCTACCCTTAAACTTATTTTCAATTTATTGTTACCTTTTCTAAATTTATTCAGTCAAAACAGCACTATTTATATGCAATCTTGTGGGGAAGCCAGGATGGCAGCAGAGTAAGGAACTCCTGGAGTCAGCTTGTTGCGACCTACCAGAAATAACCCAAATGGCACTCTTGGGAGCACGGATGAGTTTATTATGCGCGGGCCCAGAGGAGAGTTAAATCTCCAAAAAATCTGGCACCCTTTTCTGATTTTCATAAATTTATAAAGGTACACTAAGCGGGCAAATTCCTAGCAAGTGGGCAGGTGGGGTTACAAAAGCAAAGAAGCTAGGTTAGTTGATCTTTCTAAAAGCAGAAGGCCATTAGGGATTGAAAAGAGTCATTATCTGTATAGAGTTGTAAATTTCAATTCTAAGGGGCAGCCTGAGGTGCTTATCTTCCTGACTGGATTCTAAGGAGAAAAGGGGAGGATGGAGGGGACAGAGGGACCAGGGATGGAGGGGAATTTATTTTCTTGAAGCTGTGGGTTTCTGCTGAGGGCGGTGTTGGGAGTCCCTGTGCTTCCCTTATCCCCCCTTTTGATGCCTTTATAATTCTTTATGGGGCATCACTTGCTAACATGGGGATTCTTCTATAGTCCCCAAGGGCTGATATTTAACACGAGGCATCACCTGGTGTTTTAGGGCATTTAAACGGGAAGTGATGTGTTAGGCACTGTAGAATGCATGGCCCGAAAGTTAAGAGGAAAAAGACTGAGGCTATTACTGGCATAAATGGCAAAATCCAGGACAGGAGATACTGGAAGTAATTTCCGTTGGCAGATGCCTGGTATACATGGTTTAAATGGTCTTGGGCCCATTCCTTTAACAGAGCCACTTTGTCCCTGACTATTCCTGAGGAGTTTGCATAGAAACCGCATTCTTCCCCCAGGGCCTGACAGATTCCCCCTGAACTAGCGGTGAGCAAGTCCAATCCTCGCCTGTTTTGCAAAACCACTTCTGCCAATGAGTCTATCTGGTCTTGCAACCCGTTGAGAGCCCCCAATATTTCTTGGAGGTCATTCGATGTTTCCCAAGGTAGTGTTTGTAAGCCCTCCTGACCAACTGTGAGAGAAGCCCCCGCTACAGCTGCACTCCTGACCACTCCCAGTCCTAAGAGATCAGAATTGCCTGTATTGCTCGTTTGGCTCGGGAGAGCTCTCCGGGCAATTCATTTCCATACACCGAGAACGATGGTACTGGCCATCCTGGGGTAGGCACCGGTAGGCATGTGCCACAGACCAGATGGTGGAGTTGGCGGCGCATCGGTCAGGCTCATGGAGTGGGCGGGTGGTGTCACCGTTGGCCCTTCCAAGAGGGAGGATGGTTGAAGGAGACCTGGTGGTTATGTTTTTACAGGTAGCCAGTTTCCCTGGGGGTTCGGTTATGCGGACTGGGAGGGGCCTGGTTCCTGACGCAGAGCTGTCATGGGTTAGGGGGGTTACGTTCCATGGGACAGGTACAGGGATGATGGTTAGACTGGAGGAAGTGCATAGCCAGCAGGAGGCAGCTATATCAGGTCAAGATTTATTTAGGAGTTGGTGGAAATTTCGAACCTGGTTCAAAAGAACGTTGCGGGAGGCTGTTTTCACTTTGACTCTTAGCGTCTGGGCGGCTTTACTGACATTTTTCATCGAGCTTTTTCTGGGGTTTGGGTTTCCAGGATCAGTTGGACCAGTATGAGTTCCCCTGGGTCCGGCCCTGATGGGTCGTATATTCCGATTCCTAGTTTCAGTCCTGCCTGGGCTTTTAAAAAGGTATTTTCTGATCCAGTAGTTATGTTTAATAAGGTAAGTTTTATGGGGTCACAGGTTTCTATGCCACACCCTGCCGGGCTGGGGATTTTCTGTAGGAGATACGGAGAAGTCGGTGGGACTCCCTTCCAAGGAGCGGTGAAACCTACTAGCAAGCTCCAAGAGCAGGAGAATCCTCCACCTTTTGGGGGATCTCGGCAGAGGTATTTGTCATAGCTCCCATAGCTGCAACCCCTATACCCTCTCCTAGGGGCCAGTATGGGGGGCGTAGGGGGATGGGGCAGCCAACAAGGTGTAAGGGGTGTAGTCTTGGATTGCCCTGCAAGTGTCAAATATTACAGAGGCTGAAGTTGCCCATGCTAGGAATGGGACTGAGGCGTTCAGCACGGATTGTTTGCCCCAGCTTTGACTAACTTGCAGCTGCCATAGATTTTGGGGACGGGTATCAGCTCTTAGGGAGGGTGTGAGGAAGTAAAGGACAAACAAGTTAAGGCACAGAAACATCCTACAATACTCCAGTAAGCAATTGCAATTAGGGATCTATTCACAACAGTCCAGTCTGCAGGGGCCACAGCAGCGAGTCCAGCTCCAAACACCAAGGCGATCAGGCCGTATAAGCAGAGGATCCACCAGGAGCAGGGGTCCATTCAGTAGGCGTTCGACGAGGTCAGTGCTCGAGGATCCCAGGTGACTCGCACTCTCAAGGGGTGGCCGGGTACAGGTTGGGCTGTCCAGCTGTCCTGCTCTTTATCAAGGTGTGCCTTCTTGACCCTGGAATGGTGGATCCAAGGAGCTATGCCTGCAACTTTAAGAGTAGTAGGAGTTACAAGGATCACAGTATGTGGACCTGTCCAGGAAGGCTGAAGGGGTTCTTTTTTCCAGTCTTTAACCCAGACTAGGTCCCCTGGCTGGTGGGGGTGCACCGGATGTCCCAGGGGGATGAGATTCTGGGACAAGACAGTTTTATGTATTTTGGCTAGAATTTTCCCTAGCTGCTGGAGAATGGAATCTTGGTCAGCCTCCCCTAGAAGTTTAAGATTTCCTCTGAACGCCTGGATAATTGGGGTGGCTGCACAAATAGAATTTCAAAGGGTGAATAGCCAGTGGGTCCTGGGGTGCACCTAACTCGGAGAAAGGTCAAGGGAAGTAAGTCTACCCAGGGGAGACCAGTTTCCTGGCAGAATTTGACTAGGGTGGCTTTCAGGGTTCGATTCATGCGTTCAACTTTCCCTGAGCTCTGGGGCCTGTAAGTGGTATGGAGTTTCCACTTAATTCCTAACATTTTTGCCAGCTCTTGGACTACGGCAGCCATGAAGGCCGGGCCATTGTCACTTCCAATTGACAGCGGCAGCCCGTGTCGTGGAATGATGTCTCTAAGCAAAGCTTTAGTCACTTCTCTTGCCTTTTCAGTGCGAGTGGGGAAAGCTTCGACCCAACCTGAAAACGTGCATATCATCACCAACAGATATTTGTACCCCCGACTTGGTTTCACTTCCGTGAAGTCTACTGTGATATCTTCAAAGGGGGCCGTTCCCGTCTGCTGGACACCTGCTGGAGCACGGGGGCCCTGCATAGGGTTGTTTTTGGCACAAACTTGGCACCAGCTGCTGAAGGTGGCACAGAGAGATGTTAGCCAGGCTATGTAGCAGTATGTCCCAAGCAGGACTTTTAGTGCAGTTTTCCCTAGGTGGGTGAGTTGGTGGTATCGCTGGATGAGGGCATGGGCGGCTCCCTTTGGTACAAAAATCCGGTTATCTGGGAGCAGCCAAGCTCCTTTGGGGGTTCGGCTTCCCCCTTCTCTTTCAGCCCGCTCCTTTTCTTCCTGGGTAAGGCTTAGTTGATCAGTCTTTTGTCCTAAGAGGGACAGCTGCAGTGTTAATTCCGGGACTCGTATCCCATGGGTTCCTTCAGCCCCTTGCCAAGCTGCGTTGTCAGCTAACCTGTTTCCTGGAGCAACCATATCCATTCCTTTCTGATGTCCCCGGGAGTGGATGATGGCAACTTTGGTTTCCAGATTGCTTCTAACAGTTGGAGAATTTCTTCTTTGTTTTTGATTTCCTTTCCCCCTGCAGTTAGGAGATTTCTTTCTTTGTAAATTGCCCCGTGGACATGAACGGTAGCAAATGCGTACTTAAGAGTCAGTGTAAATGTTTACCACTTGCCCCGGCGGCTAGCTGCAGGGCTCAGACCAAGCCCAGAGCTCTGCCCGTTGTGCAGACGATCCCCGCGGTAGAGACGCCGCTTCCACCACCCATTCGGTAGTGGTGACTGCAGACCCAGCAAGCTTTTCCCCGTTTTTAACAAGACTGCTCCCATCTGTAAATAGTGTCTGATCTGGGGAAGGGAGCGGTTTGTCTTGGAGGTCGGGGCGACTGGCGTAAACCTCTTCTGTCACTTCAATGAGTCGTGTTCTGGGGCCCCTTCCTCTTCTGGCAAAAAGGTGGCAGGGTTTAGACTGCGCACCGTTTCTATTGTCACTCTGCGGTTTTCGCAGAGTAAACGTTGATAATGTGCAAGCTGGGGATTCGATTTCCACCGATGCCCGTGTGAGTTCATTAGGGCAGTGACTGCGTGTGGCACCATAACGTGAATGGCCTGTCCGAGAGTTAATTTGTCGGCTTCTTTGACGAGGGTCATGGTTGCTGCCAAGGCTTTTAGGCAGGGCGGCCATCCTGTAGCCACGGGATCCAACTGCTTGGAGAGGTAAGCAATGGGTCTTTGCCAGGGGCCGACTGTTTGTGTGAGAACCCCCAGTGCTACTCTGTTCTTTTCATGCACAAACAGGTTAAAGTTTCGAGTTACATCTGGGAGCCCCAAGGCGGGGGCTCAGCTGAGTTGTCTTTTGATGTTTTGAAAGGCCCCCTGTTGAGCTTTTCCCCAGGTTCTTTTTCCAGACCCACCAGAGCTTCGTAAAGGGGCTTGACCATGGCTGCAAACCCGGGAATCCAGATGTGGCAGAACCCTGCAGCTCCAAGGAACTCCCGAAGCTGTCTTTTTGTGGTGGGGGTAGGGATGGTGCAGATCACTTTCTTTCCTTCGGGTCCGAGCGTCCGGTGCCCTTGCGTGATGCTGAACCCCAGGTACTTGATCTGCTATTTGCAGATCTAAGCCTTCCTCCAAGACACTTTGTACCCAGTCTGTGTTAGAAGTTGTAAGAGAGTCTGGTTACCTCTCCAGCAGTCCTCTTCTGTCTCACTGGCAAGCAGGAGGTCATCTACGTATTGCAAGAGGACAAACCTGCAGTCTTCCTGGGTGTAGGTGGCCAGATTTGCTGCCAAGGCTTCACCGAAAAGGGTAGGGGAGTTTTTGAAGCCTTGCAGGAGCCAGGTCCAGGTTAGCTGAGTTTTCTGCTGGGTTTTGGGATCTTCCCATTCAAAGGCAAACAGAGGCTGGCTCGGGGGCTGGGCAGCACAGGCAGAAGAAGGCATCTTTCAGGTCCAGGCAAGTGAACCAGGCGGCTTCATTTGGCAGCTGTTCTAACAAGGTGTAGGGTTGGGAACAACCTGATGTAAGGTGAGAGTGGTGTTATTAATGGCTCATAAATCCTGCACTGGTTGATATCCGGTCCCATCTGGCTTTTTTACTGGCAATAATGGGGTGTTCCAAGATGACTGGCATTAGATTAGGATCCCCTCTCTCTTCAGGCGATCTATATGTTCGGCTATGCCCAACTGCGCTTTGTGGGTGATCAGATACTGCCTCTGCCGGATCGGAACTGCTCCAGGCTTCAGGTCGATCATCATCGTCGATGATGATGGGTGCATGGTTCTGTGCCATTCCCGGTGGGTTTTTTTCTGCCCAAACCTGGGGGAAAGGTTCCAGCAGTTTTTCTGGATTCTGACCTGAACTTTCTTATGCATGAAGTCTCCATTCTTCGCTTCGGGGCACGGTGATGAGGAGAGTGAGGCCGGTCCCGAGGCTTAAGCTTGCTGGCCCTTCAGGTTTGAAGGTAATCTGGGCCCCAAGTTTGGTTAAGAGGTCCCTACCAAGCAGGGGAACTGGACATTCAGGCACATACAGAAATTCATGAGTTACTTCATGGCCACCAAGCTGGCAAGTTCTTGACTGGCAAAAAGTCCATTGGTTTGACTGGCCTCCAGTCACCCCTATGATATTAG
Organism: Tolypeutes matacus; assembly: GCA_026826555.1. Lineage (NCBI taxonomy): Eukaryota > Metazoa > Chordata > Mammalia > Cingulata > Chlamyphoridae > Tolypeutes > Tolypeutes matacus. The sequence goes on from JAKSZT010053837.1 coordinate 983,743, forward strand.
TGGTCTTTCAACTAAAGGGGTTGACAGGGGTTGTGACCACAGAATGCTCAGCGCCAGTGTCCACCATGAAAGTCTTTGACTGGCCCCCAACTTGTAGTTTGACCATGGGCTCATGGGGGCCAAGTTCCAGTGAGCCCGGTCACCCCTATTCAGGGTTGAGTCCTGCCAGCCCGAGCAAATGGTCTTGGGGCTCAGGTCGGTATTTCCCTTTAGGGATGTTCCCTCTGTGTGCCTGAGTCTTTTGGGGGCACTCATTTTTCCAGTGTCCACTCTCTTTGCAGTAAGCACATTGGTCTCTGGCCAGCGGCACCCTTCTGACGCTTGTCCCCCCTTTTTGAGGTGGTTCTTCTCGTCTGGTGGGATCAGGATATCCTAAGGCTGCTGCTAGTAGGGAGGCTTGATGTTTTATTTGCTTCTTGGCTTCTTGTTCAGCGGCTTCATCTCGATTGACGAATATTTTGTTGGCGACTTCCAGTAGTTGAGAGATGTTCATGCCCGCGAACCCTTCTAATTTTTGGAGCTTTCTTTTAATGTCCATTGCCGCCTGTGCTACAAAAGTGGCATTCACCATCCTCTGGTTTTCTGGAGCTTCTGGGTCAAAAGGAGTGTAGCTCCTGAAGGCCTCGCAAAGCCGTTCATAGAAATCTCCCGGAGACTCATCGGGCTTTTGAGTAACTAAAGTTGTCTTTGTCATGTTGGTGGGTCATTTAGCCCCCTCTTGGACCCCTTGGAGGAGCGCTTCCTGGTATTGCTGGAGTGCAGCCCGTCCCTGTTCAGTGCTGAAGTCCCAGTTAGGTAGGGCTTCTGGTGCCGCTTCTCGCTTCTCGTGCCCAATCTTCCGGGTTTAAGACACCAGTAGGGGCCTGCTTCTGCAGCCACTTTCGGGCTTTCGTCAGAATTCGTCGCCTCTCCTCCGTATTAAATAAAGTCAGGAGGAGTTGGCAGCAATCATCCCAAGTAGGACGATGGGTTTGGAAAATAGATTCCATGAGATCGATAAGGGCCTGGGGTTTTTCCGAGTAGGAGGGGGTGTGGTGCTTCCAGTTTAAGAGGTCTGTACTTGTGAAGGGCTGGTAGCCTAATACAGGCTTCCCAGGTTGGACGGTCCCATTTTTGCTGATCTGGGCCAGACCCTGTGTTTCACAGAGGGTCATCGGTAATGCGGGTTGTGCCGACTGGAGTCTCCTTGCTAGTGGGGTTGCAGGGCTTTCCTCAGAGGGGGTCGATGTTTCCAGAGGGGCCACGGTGGAGGTGTTGCTGGAAGATCTGCCTGCATTTCCGGGCTAGGAGGAGAGACTGAAGATGGGGGTGTTTCTGGGAGATCTGCCTGCACTCCTGGGCCAGGAGGAAAGGCTAGAGCAGCCAGAGCGTATGGCGGTGGGGGTGGGGGTGGGTCCTCCTCCGAGGACCCTTGATGAATGACTGGCTTCTGGAGCCCCATTTCCTGTGCAACAGGACCCTGCTCTGTCCCTTTTTTCCAATGCACAATCGAACCCAAGGGGGCAGAGTCTGGGCTATCTCTAACCAAGAGTCAATATAGGGAAAGTGATCGGGGTGGCCAGGAGTTCCTGTGACCACCAGCCACACTGCACAGACCCTGGCTATATCCAGGGTCCCTTCCGAGGGCCAGTCGACATTAAAAGTGGGCCACTCTACATCACATAAGGCTCAGAGGGTGCCGGGGTTCATCTGGATATCATAATCTCCGGAAAAACCCTTCTTGAAATTTTTGAGCATGCAGTTTAAGATGGTAGGTTTTGACCGTGATGAGCCCATACCTGCGTCGGTGGCGCAAGACAGACAAAGGAAGGGGTGCCTCTTTCAAGACCACTCAGATGTGTTGTGTGAAAGTTGTCGTGGGGCTGGGCAGGATGGTTGGGGGAATCGCACGGCGGCGTTCCGAGGGGTTTGGACGGCGAGAGAATAAAAGCAGCAGACAAGTTTCTCTTGGGGTTCAGCAAACAGGATTTTTTTTTTATTGAGGACGTGCAGGGCCTTTTATCGATTTCGTGAGGGGTCTTGTGTGGGGGTCTTGTAGGAGGCAAGGCAAGAAAAGCGAGGGAGTACGTGGCAGGCTAAGATTGGGCACAGTTGTTTGCTAAGGAGGGTTTGCTATCTGTGGAAGGCAGGAAGGTTTCGCGGGCGCGGGAACAGGGTGAGCTACATTCTTAAAGAAGGCTGAAAATAGAGTTAGGCTAGTCCTTTGTTATAGTCGGCCATTTTAGCTTTACCTCCTTAGGCAACCTCCAACACAGATGCCCGCTTGTCCACGTCTCTCACGAGAACTTAGGCTCATCTTAGCTAAGGCACCTGGGCAATTTCCAGGTGAACCGTTGTGCCATATGACATAGCAGCAGAAAACAGGCTGGGGCCCACACTGGTTCTGTAGCATACACCGAGGAGTCACAGACTGGTACAGCAGGCGCAAACCCCTACCGTCCACATTCATTCACACAGTCACTCAGAGGTTATGCAGTCCCTCCCACAGGGATTGCCCTATTCTGGAATCTCGGGACTTGAGATTTCAGGAAATGATCAGTCTCCTCTTACGTCTGGAGAGAGGCCTGGCTGAGGGCTTGGCACCCGGGGCCTTACCTTTCCAGAGTCTTCTGGCACTGTTCAGTCTGCCTCCCCAGCGAGTCAGGCCAGGGTGCAGGGACGCGGCCTGTGGGGACCACCTCAGAAGGAGGTCCCGTCAAGAGGACAGGTGGCGCCCACCTCATTCGCTCGGAGATCACCATTGGCTGCGCCCGTCAGCCCCAAGCCGGAGGCACAATGGGCCTGCTTGGTTGGGTTTCCCAGTCAGGGAACCAAATGTTGCGGCCTACCAGAAATAAACCAAATGACACTCTTGGGAGCACGGATGAACCAAGTTTATTATGCACAGGCCCAGAGGAGAGTTAAATCTCCAAAAAATCTGAGCACCCTTTTCCGATTTTCATAAGTTTATATAGGTACACTAAGCGGGCAAATTCCTGAGCAAGTGGGCAGACAGGGTTACAAAAGCAAAGCTAGGTTAGTTTATCTTTCTAAAAGCAGAAGGCCATTAGGGAGGGAAAAAAGTCATTATCTGTATAGAGTTTTAAATTTCAATTCAAAGGGGCAGCCTGGGGTGCTTATCTTCCTGACCTGGATTTCAAGGAGAAAAGGGGAGGATGGAGGGGACAGAAGGACCAGGGATGGAGGGGAGTTTATTTTCTTGAAGCTGTGGGTTTCTGCTGAGGGCGGGGTTAGGGGTCCCTGTGCTTCCCTTATCAAGCTCATACTATAGGACAGTTAGTAATCACCCAGAGCTATCTAAAGCACCTGTTTGGGGGCCCCAGGAGACCAGAAGAGTATCCTGCAACATCCGTGAAACTATGGAAGAAGGAGACTGCCCATTTGCAGAGAGGATTCGTGAGTAGAGTCCTCCACCCCATGGAGGTCAGTGCCTGTGGTGCAAGCCGCCCGGGGAGCTATTCCATGGCTGGAATTGGAAGCCCAATTTCCCAAAAATAGGGGGAGGAAGACAGGGTGTGGCACTGACTTCAGCTACTCATTAGTAAATTCGGTGGGCTAAAGTGTAATCCTAGGAACAGCTAAACTTTGAGCCTGTCCAGGTCAGAAGGAGGCTGGTAGCCGCCATTTTGACTCCACCTCTGGCATGAGGAGAAGTGGGGCTGATTGAAAATCACAGTGCTGGTAAGGACCAGCTTCTTTCCACCCAGATCAAATTGCAGCTCTAGCCTAAACCCCAGCCCCACCTGTGTCAGGGAGGAAGCTGCAGGGATCTGCACCACCTCTCTGGGAAACCTCAAGCCATGCCGCAGAGGCTGGTACCCATCCTCCTCCAGTGGCGCAAGCTGCCTCAGGAGCTATTTCATGGCTGGAGTTAGAAGCTCCATTTCCCATAAATGGTGGAGGAAGAGACAGTTGTCCAACGACTATAGCTACATTAGTGGACTTGGCTGGCTAAAATATAATTCTAGAAATAGCTAGAGTTTGAGCCTGTCCAAGTTGGAAAGAGTCCGGTAGCCACCACTGAGACTCCACCCCCAGCATGAGAGGAAGCCTGGCTGACTGAAAATCCAGTGAAGTTAGGCACTGGCTTCTTTCCACCAAGATCAGACTGCAGCCCTAGTCTAAACTCCAGCCCCACCTACAGCAGACAGGAAGCTGGCAGGACCTGCACCAGGCTCTCCAGACAACTGCAAGTGCTCTCCACCAGCACACACAATAGTCAGACACCTGGGGCTGCATCCCTGCACCCCAATAGGAGAGTGGAGGAGCTGGGTATCCTCGGCCTCTCTGGGCAACAGCAGGAGTTTTCAGCCCACACTAACTGGTTTGTTGAATGCCTTCAAGTCCATCTCCACCTCTGTCCCCCCATAGGATAGGAGGGGACTGGTGTTCCCTCAGCCTCTCAGGGCAACTGCAGGTGCTTTTGACCTGCACAAACCTGACCATTGGGCACCTGTGGCTCACCGCCATTCCCAATAGGATAAGAGATAGACTGTGTTTACCCAGCTTCTCTGGGTAACTGCAGGTGCTCTTGGCCCACACAGCCTGGAATGGTGGGTACTTGTGGATCCACCCTCACCATCCAATAGGAAAGGAGGGGGCTGGTGTTTCCTCAGCCTCTCCAAGCAATGGCAGATATTCTCAGCCGAAAGGAACTGAACTGTTGGGCGCCCATAGAACCACCCCCCCCACCCAATAGGATAGGAGGGGACTGATGTTCCCTCAGCCTCTCTGGGCAATAGCAGGTACTTTTGACCTACAGGGTCTGAACTGTTGGGGGTTGGTGGTTCCATTCCTACCCCCTAAAGGGCAGAAGGGACAGTACTCCCCCAGCCTCTCAGGGCAACTGCAGGTGTATTCAGCCCACACAGATTAGACTGTTGGGCACTCCAGAGTGTCCATTCCCACCCCGGGCAGGGAGGGGGTCTGGTGCTACATCAGTTTACCTGGGCAACTGTGGTCATTTTGGACCCACACAGCATAGACTGTTGCCCACAACTATAGCTCCAACCTGCCAAAGGTAGGGGAGGAAGGGGTGTGAAGCTTCATCAGTCTCTCTGAGCAACTACAGACAGTCTTGTCCCGCCCAACTTGGGTTATTATACATGGCTGCAGCTCTGTCCCTACCCCTGACAGAGGTAAAAGGTGGGAGAAGCTTCATCAATTCCCGGGGCAACATGAGCAGCTTCAGCCTCCATAGCTTACAGCACCAACTACATCTTTGACTCCTACTACACAATGAGCAAGGAAGAAAAGACGAGAAAGCCCTAAACTAAAGGGAGAAACTGCACCCAGAATAAATACATCTAGCAAGCCAGATGCAAAACACCAATTAAAAAATTACAATCCATACCAAGAAACAGGAAGATATGGCCCAGTTAAAGGAACAAGATAAGCCTGCAGATGACATAAAGGAGTTGAGACAAGTAATCATAGATTTGGGGTTCATCAGCACATACTTGAGAAGTAATAGGCTCCAAGGGCCTTGGGGAACACCAGAAGAGAAGAAACCAAAAAGAATACCTAGGGTTTCAAAGCAATTGAGAATAGTGGTATAAAGGAGTACTCTGTACCACATGATTCTAACTAGAGGTAACTTACAAACTAGATTGGGTACTGTTTTAGTTTCTTTGGCTGCTGAAGCAAGTATCATGAAATGGGTCCGATTATACAACAGGAATTTATTTGCTCACGGTTTTGAGGTTAGGGAAAAGGTCCAAATCAAGTCATCATCAAGGTGGTACTTTGTCCCCAAAGACGGACATTCTGGGGCTGGCTGTTGTGATCCTTGGTCCTTAGTTTATCACATTTCCACATCTCCTGGTCTCTCCCTTTTCTTCTGGGTTCCCTTGATGTTCAGATTCTGGCTACTCTGTCTATGGCTTTCTCTCTCTCTCTCTCTCTCTCTGAATTTCATTCTGCCTATAAAGAACTCCAGTAATAGGATTGAGACCCAAACTGATTGAGGTGGGCCACTCCTTAACTGAAGTGACCTCATCAAAAGGTCCTACTTACAATCGGTTCACACCCATGGGAATGGGTTAACTGTAAGAACATGTTTTTCTGGGGAACATACAGCTCCAAAGCAACACAGTGACTAAGTTACTTATGACAACTGGTTCAGTATGTCATTTTAAAACTAGCTGAATGATTTTAGAAGTGAGCAAAGGAATTAGTTGAGGAGAAGCTAAACAATACTCAGTGGGAAAATCATAAACTCCTTTAGGCACTTATTCACTAATTATGAAAAATAATGGTAACAACAGTAATCATAATAGGTGGCATTTAAAGAACTCTTACTGGCTCTGGGCAAAGTGATTTATTTGCATTTGTGCACACATTCATTCACCTAAGAACTTGCACACGAACATTCGTAGTACTGCAATTTGTATTATACGGCAATGTAAGTGAACAAATTTGAGTGAAGCACAGGTGAATCTCACAGACACAAACACAAAAGTTTACATATTATCTTAGCCATTTTTGCAAAGAGGCCAAGTGAAACTAGCATTTAGAGGTCAGGATAGTGGTTATCTTTGGGAAGAAAGAGGGCATGATGATTAAGAAGGGACAGAAGGGTAGCTTTGGGGTGCTGGCAAAGTCTTATTTCTCTTCTGTAAAATGACTGTCATAACACTACCCAAAAGTTTGCTCTGATGGCTAAATGAAATAATGTATTAAAAATGCCTAATGGTGTCTCGTATATATCAGGTGCTCAAGCACATGTCCTAATCTTATTTTAAAGAAATCTTATCCTCCGAATTTTCCAAATCAGTGCTGATAAAGTTGTGTTTTTTTTTTAATCTCCTATACATAAATTAGAATTTTATATTCTTTATTCACTGTAAAAGATAATTCTCAAAATTCTATTTGTGAAGGCATTGGTGGGTGAGTGGTAGAATTCTCACCTAGCCAACGTTTTTTTCAGGATTTATTTCCTATTTAAAAATTTTTTATTCCTCACCCCCTTCCCCCAGATGGCTCCCTCCTGTGTCTGCTCCACTTCTTTAGGAGGCTGGGAGGCACCAGACCAACCCAGACCTACTATGTGAGAGGCAGATGCCCACATCTACTCCCCTGCCCAATAGTTTTTTTTCCACACTAGCAAAATACTTTTATTGTTTTCCTAATGATAAAATAAAGAAAGTAAAGATTTCGTTTTGTTGTATACCAGAGTTAAGGGAAGTAGAAGAATAAGGGGATTAATAGGATTTTTAGGTAAAAAAGTTAAGAATATCAACAGTTTGCAATAAAACTTATCACAGTGCCCCCAGAACATATATATAAAGGACCATAGTTTTAAAATCTATAAAAGTAAAAAATATACAGTCAGAAGATCTAAGTCTTATTATTCCATCTGTTTGTTTTGTTTTCTGTCTGGTTGTCATCGTCTTTTTTTTTTTTTTTTTTTTTTCAAGATTTTATTTATTTATTCATTTATCCCCCCCTTGCTGCCCGCGCTCGCTGGGTCAGCCAACCACGCCGCGCGGGCGGGCCCGCCCTCACCAGGAGGCCCCGGGAACCGAACCCGGGGCCTCCCACATGGTAAACGGGAGCCCCACCGATTGAGCCACAGCCGCTTCCCTGTCATCGTCTTTTTTGGTGCGTCTCTTGGCCATGCCCGGCGCCTGCACCTGTCACGGAGGTCTGGGACGCCTCTTTTCTTTTCTTTTTATACCAGGAGGTCCCGGGGATCCAACCTGGTCCTCCATATGGTATACGGGAGCTCATTTGCTTGAGCCACAGCCGCTTCCCTTATTCTATCTTTAGTAGAAAATTGTAAACATTTATTTACACAAAGCAAGAGTGTATTATCAAAAGTCCGAGCACCCTTTTCTTGAGTCCAGGCGCCTGGAAGATGGGGATTTGCACGGAAGCAGTCGCCTCCTTCCCTGACTACCTGGAAACCAGATTCATAAATAAAGCCACGGGCAGCTCCCTGGGGGAACCCCAAGAATCACATTTTATTGCTTTGACACGGCAGCAAGTGACAAGTCCGGCCGTCTGTCTAGCCTGCCGCAGGACTAAGGCAGGGCACAGGGGTCAGAGGGGCCAGCAGCCAGGGGAGACCCGGAGAGAAACAGGACCTGGAGCCAGCACGCAGGCCCTGCTATTTTTGGTAGAAAACCCACTGAAGTCACCCTCTTTCCCTTCAGATTGGGGAACTCACTCAGAGGACGGAGTCTCCCTGGCTCCTCGGAGAGCTAAATTCAGCATCTGGGGAAGGCTGGGAGGGTATTGAAAGGGGAAATGGCTCAAAAGCACCCCAGGTGGCAAATGCCTGCCCAATATGATTTTAAAGAGAACTTGTCCTCTCTGAATTTTCCAAGTCAGTGCTGATAAAGTTGTTGTTGCTTTTTAATATCCCTACACCTAATTAGAATGTTATACTCTTTATTCACTGTAAAGGAGAATTCTCAAAATTCTATTTATGGTTATCCAAAACAGTTAGGATGAAATTAAGCAAATCAAATGTCAGCCTATACATCTGGAATTTTCTCCTTCAGTATCTTTTTATGTGTGGAAAACAGTTGTATTTAGAATATGAGTAAGAGTTGGCTCAATTTTTATGTTTTATTGAACTATAATATAGTTACTTATTTTTTAGGGGAAAATACAGTTGTTTTTCCCTCCCACCTGGGCCTCAGATATCAAACGAGTTGAATTTGGGCTGCACTAACTAGAACGGGTAGGGAAAGTGCAAGAATGTTTTAAGCAGGAATAAGAAAATTGTGATTTTTTCCCCCTTGGCTACAATTATAATTATTGTCAATAAACCTATGTTTTCGTTAGTATGGGGTGGTGGAAGATTTACACTCTTGCAGTAATGAATCTTTCATTCCATTAGGTACATATGAGATGCAAAAGATATTGCTACAAAGTAGTATCTGAACAAAAATAAAAATTGTTCAATTTGAACAAAAATCATTTTTAAAATTAACTAAAATTAACTGTGTATAGATTGTATGAGCCAGAAAACAAATGTTTTTATTATTGCCCCCTGAGAAAGATATAATACTTGAGGTAATAGTAATTAGACTCCCTCCCTTCTGCCTATGAAGTAGAAAGAAATAAGTCAGTGAGTGTAAACAGCACCCCTCCACCTCCCCACCCACTCCAGACCAAACACACACCCGTGCACACACACAGACATAACTTTGTAGAAAGGATTTGGAGAAAAGTTGGTTTGGTTCCCATGAACAGAAGCAGGTGGAGGTGGGAAGAGCTCTGTTTACTGGATATAATACAGTTGATATTAAAACAATTCCATTAGAATGACAATATGAACTCCGACCTTATTTTTTATGTTCCGCCCCCAAAACACAAAGATAAGGATCCAGAACACTTAAGGTCTGGTCCACATAGAGCTATTTAACACTATGTCAGCTTTAAGCTACATCTATCCTAAGGCTGACCTTCAGACTCAGGACTTGAGCCAGAGAGGGGAGACAGGTGCCATTGATGCCGTTTTTCTTTTCTTTTGTCCCCAAGCACCCAATCTATGGGCTTTTTCCAATGGCTATGGTATTAAGAATGCACAACATTAATGAGTCATGTGCATAGGTTGGTATTATTAGTATAGACTGTCTATAAATCCCTGCCTTGCTTTATGGGATTTCTTCACATAGCCACACCTGCCTCTTAATCCATGGGGCTTGGATCTGATCTATGGAGCCTTTTGTTGTTGCTTACTGTTGTTTATTTTTCTTTTCCTTTTCTTTTTTTTTTTTAATGATCTAATTCTGTGATCATAAAGGTGATGAAGCTTCACCTCTAAAATTCGGTGTTATCTTCATTTTTGAGTCTTAAGAATTTGACATTCTTTTTAGTTCACAACTATAGTCATGGATACAAATTTGCCTGAAAAAAAAAGTGAACTTGTGTGTCAGTCCCCAATTTGCAAGTAAGTAAATGCTATGTTAATCTGTCAGGCATCATCACACATGAAAAAAACAATCCTGTAAAATTGGGTTGTTTTTTTTTAAAGTCACAAAATGTCTTCTACATTGATTAAAAGAACTGAAAAGGTTTGCTGAAAATTATCACACCCCTATTCCTTATCACATTAGGGTGGGTAAGGGGAAAATCTGACTTGAAAAATTGGTCAAAAATAGGAGAAATTCACTGTATAATCAAGAAATCATGCTAAAGAACTGTATACGTGTTATTCTGCAGCTTTTTGATTAGAAATCAGACCATGAACTGTAAACTCTTTCTGCAGAAAGACCAAATGCAGTGACAGGACTTGGTGACTGGATGATACAGGAATTATGTAAAGAAGAAGAAAAACCCAGGAACGTCTCAGTTTTCTAGCTTGGATATGTTGCCGCCAGTTAAGATGCAGAATACAAGAGAAAGAGGAGATAGGGAGTGGATGTGGCTCAAGTGGTTGGGCTCCTGCCTCCCACATGGGAGGTCCCGGATTCAGTTCCTGATGCTTCCTAGAAAAAACAAAAACAAACAACAAGCAAAACAAACAAAAAAACCAACTCAGGGAAGCCAATGTGGCTCAGTGATTGAGCACCAGCTTCCCTGGCTTAATCACCAGCCCCTGGTACCTCAAAAGAAAAAAATAGAGATAGGGAGGAGAAGAAAGATGGTTTTTAGTTTCACACTTGTTGCGTTTGAGATGCCTAAGAATAAACCTTACAAAAATTTTTACTTTGAATTCTACTTTTATCTCTGCTTTAATTTTATTTGCTTTACCCAATATACATGCCCCATAATTCTCTTGTCACTTAATTCAGGTGTGTCTTATTAAAGGACATAAGGTAGACACTTAAAGAAAAACATTTTCTATCTTTAGTCAATAACGAAGTCTAAATTGTTCATGTTTGTTGTTATCTCTAATATAGTTGGAATTTATTTTTGCCTTTTATCTTTTAAAACTTTTTTTAAAACTTTTGATTGGTGCTACTTGTGTTTTTCTCTTTTGAAATAAGCTGGTATATGGAATATGCTTTGTTTGCCTTTATCCTTAGAAACTTCTCGTCTGTAGAAATGAAGTTCCTCTTAATCTTTCTAACCCTCACACTTTTCCAATGTGCAAAGAATCAAATACAAATTTTCAAGGCTATTGCTATTCCTTTAACTCTTATTTACGATTGTCTGGCCTCATACAAAGCACTCGAATGAAAACCTATTCGTTACATCAGTAAATATTTACTGAATGCCTACTGTGTGCTAGACACTAGTCTAGGTTGGAAGAAACAAATGTAGCATAGCAGACACGTTCTGCTTTCTGGAAGCTGCAATGCAGTGAGCGAGAGAGCCAGACATACTACGATACCATCTCAAGCAAAAGGGAGAATTTGAAGAAAGGGGGTGATTCTCTGTAACTACACTGTAACTGTAACTAACTTCTCTGAAGAGGTGACGCTTGCACTAAGATGTGATAGAAAGTTAGGAGTTGGGTGAAGCTGAGAAGAAAGAGTATTCTAAGTAAAGGACGTGACACAAATGTTCAAGAGCGGGTCTGAGATAGCCTCATTTGTGGAAATGAAAGCTGGCCATTGTGGCTGCAGTGCAGAGTAGGGAGTGAGTGTCCTGAGACGAGAATGAAATTCTTTGTCTGTGGCCAGACCATGCAAAACTATGGAAATGATTTTAGTGTTTATCAGAAACCGTTGAAAAGACTGTGATAGATTTAAGCAAAAAAGTGACATGATAATAATTGCATTCTTAAAACACTAGTGCAGCTGAAGGGTTAGGAATGGATTGTAGTCATAGTGATAGTTATGGCAAGATCCCAGGTAAAATTTGGTAGTCGCTTCAATTGGGATGGTGCAAAATAGAAGATTTTCATTGATGTATATCTTTGGTCGACGTTTTGATTGAGATAAATCTTGATGGAAGTTAAGCCTTTGATTTATGTCAACTTAAACTTAGAATGTGTTTTAAAACAGATTATCAACCCCACTGTAAATGATAAATAAATTACAAATATAGGTACAAGTTTCATGTTTGTCAAATGTCAGTTAAAAACAATATCATCATTTACCAAAATTAAAAAGTATCAATTCTGGAATGTAACTGAACATGACAAGAACTTCTTAATGGATACAATTTGGAAGAATAAAGCTAATAATTGCATGCTATTTTCATCTGAAATGAAACTGGACATTGTCGGTCATGTATTTTCTTAATATTCTTATATATCGACTCCTCTATGATTTGTTTACTGTGTACATTAATGTAATATCCTCAAAAAAAAAAAAAAAAAAAGAAGGATGGCTCTCTTTTTTCATCTAATTATATCTCCTGTTTTTTCTTTATATGTTTTGGGGAAATACAGTTTGATTTAAATATTTTAGAATTAAACACCACTTTTCAGAAGCCAAGCATGGCATAAATGAAGAGAAATAATACCACAGTAATAGACTAGATGAATTCTTATCCAATTTGGAGAGTATGTTTGGTATGGTCTGACCTAATAGGTAAATATTTCTATATATATAATGAATACAATTGCATTATTTAAATCCTCCGTCTGCTTAGTCTCCTTGATCTGTTAATAAATTCTGGTAGAGAATCTATATTTGTGTCCTTTATAAATTCTATTTATGTCCTGACAGTTATGTATCTAAATGGTCTATGTTGTTTTGTATGCTTTATAAAGGTTCATAATATATTCTTTGTAGATTGTATCTTCCATCAATATTCTTTTCCATACAATTAACTGATTCTGATACTTGACTTCATTTTCTCTGATATTAAAACCATCAGCCTTGTGCTATTTTTGTGTGCATAATCGTAATATGTTTTTCCACATCTCTTTTTTTGTACTTTTGTGTCATTTTGTCATAAATAGCTTTTATAGATGGATTTGGCCATCCAAACCCAGCTACAAGCTATTTATGAGACTTTTAAGGATATTCAAACCATTTCTAGTGGTAATTAAATAGTACATCTGATCTTGGGCCCCAGATCTTATTTTTGTCTTTCCCTGTTGATTTTGCTTTCTCTTTTATTTTTCCTTCCTGATTTTTGCCGTATTGACCAGGCCTTCATCTTAATTTTCTTTTTGCTCTAGTGGTAAGAAAGTTCTGGCTTGTATTTCTAATCTACTAGTAGTCACCCTTAAATGTTTATAAGTATACTTAAATCTTTCATTGTTTACAGACATCAAAAATTTAAGTGTCTATTATCATGCTCCTCCTCCAATAAGATGAGTCCTTTCATTACAAATTATTTTTTTCCAGAGTTCTTTCTAGCTCTCAGATTTTGTTGAAAACCTCTGGAATTTTAGTTCCAGATTATTGCTAATTGTTCTTTGCATTATTACTAATTTATTTGCCTACTCATTTTAATAAAATTCAAAACCACATAAACAAAAAGTATTTAAACATACACAGGTTTGACTGTTTTTGCATGCTCCTCACAGCTTCTTGTTAACCCTGTTGTCTCTTTGCTTGATCCTTTTACTTTGACTGACTTCTCTTTTTTCGGGAGAGAAGCATGAGTGGTGGTGTTTCTGGGTCCTGGCATGTCCTAAAGGACTGATTTTTGCCCTCACCCTTGAATGAGAGAATGGCTGGACATCCAAGGTTCACAACGGTTTCTCTTCAGAGATCTGTAAATATTACTACACTGTCTTTTAGGCTCTTTTTCCTTTGTCAGTAGGCTGTGTTTCATTTGGAGGAGCATATGATTTTCCTCTTTGTCTTTGGAAGGCAGTAACTTTACAAGGATGCATAGAAGTGCACAACTTGTCTTTTTTCAATATTCCTAGCCAAGGCTCGGGTTCTTTTGAATAGAAAAGCCTAGTCTGTCTTCTATTAGGAGCATTCCTCCCCTATTTCTTTCATTATTTAGTTTCTATTTACATTTATCTATATTTGTTAAATCAATTCTTTTATGTAATATAGGATCTCTTAGCTTTATCTTTGACACTTTATTACCCTTCCCCTACCCAGTTTCATTTCCTTTTTCTTGATATTTCCACTTTGAGAGAGGACTTTGAATTGATCTTTAAATCACTAATCCTCCCCTAAGCATTGTGTACTCTGCTATTAACTTTCTCTATTTTTTAAATTTCAGATATCATCTTTTGGACTTTGAATTTTTCTTAATTTCTCAATACAATATACACATTAATTGCCCTAAGGATTCTAACTGTTGAGTTTTTTCTCTCTCTCTCCTGTTTCCTTCTATCACTGGGCGTTATTGAAGGCTACCTGCTTGGCATGCTGACTTGACTATTTTTTTTTTTTTGACTCAGGTTCCCTCAGTTATTTGTCATTTCAGTAGCATATACAGGAGTGGAGATGTAGACAGAAGGGTCTGGAATCATCTTGAAACCCAGAGACTTGTGGTTTAATGGTGATGAAGTTTTTTTTGGTTTTTGTTTGTTTGTTTATTTTTCACATTGGTAACTAGATATTTTTATTTGACATCCAGATTTCAATCTCACATACATTTGTATAAAATAAAGGTTTTGCCTAGTAACTGTTCAGAATTGCATGCTAGTTCAACTGATTCCCTTTCCATTTTCTTTTTATAATCTATGATGAAGATTTGTTAATCCTTTTGAGTTCATTGTCCAGTGATTTTACCAGAAATGTAACAACGTAGTTTTATAGGAATAAACAATTAGAATGGCTGAAATCTTTCTCATTTTTTAACCTGCTTTCATTTTTTTTTCTTTCTCTTTTTTTAAAAACTACGAATCAATCATACAGAGCCAGCTAAAAGGGCTTGCAAAACTCCGCAGGATGGATACACCTAAAGCTTTAATGAAGGCAAAGCCTGCTGCAGGAAAAAGGCAGCACTGGCAACGACCAAGGGTCCCGAAACTTCCAAGTGCAGCCTCTGGCGTCCTTTCTCAGGCTCGCAGGACACACGTCATCATCAAATTATAACTCACAAGATATGTGTGAAGTATCTTCGTTTTAGGGAGCCAAGGACAAGTTTACTGAGGGGTCTTTTATACCCCAAAGGGGTCATGGAAAGCCAGCCTTGTAACCAGTTAAGCCAGGTGAAAACCACTAAACTACACACCCCCACCTAAACCATGTGTATTAGCTCGTACACGGTGCCTCCTAGGGAACTTTGAACTTTAACTAGCACATTAAAAGTCACCAGCTGGAACATCCGGTTCTTCGGTGGGTCCCACCAGCCCTCCCGATGTCTCCAGAGATAAGCACAGAGACAACTTAATTTAAAACAACAACAGCAGCAAAAACCTAAGAGGAGTATATTCCGTTTGCTGGCTGTAAACTAAGAACTACCTATGTCCTTTATGGACATGCCTGTGTCCAGTATGTTTCCACTGGGAGGTAATTAACAAGGAACATGAGATTAGAGAAAAACTAAAAGGTAAAGCAGATACCAGATTAACGAGAACGTGATCAACAATAAATTGGGTTTCATTCACTCTGCCCTTCTGACTGGAGTTTCCCTTGTATTTTATATCAATGTTAATCCAGAAGTAATTTGACTGCTCAGCCATTGAAAGGAAGGCTATATAAGAAAACAAATGTACCAGTAAAAATAAAAATTTCCCCCTGGCTATTAATCCTGCAGCCAGAGGAAAACTGGATGGTAGAAAAGTGCTACTTTCAGCAAATAAAAATGCTGAAACGTGACACAAACCAGATACTTGAATGCTTTGAAAGCAATCTAAGGACATCAAAAATCTGAACAATTCTGACCTCTGTTTGACCAATTAGGTTGACCTCAGCAACCCTGATGACTACCCTATACTCTGCAGCGTCTTTATGTAAAATGAAATTATGAAGTCAGCTTTAATGATGTGGGTGGTGTCGGTAAAGAGGGCATAAGCATGGGGGAGGGGGCATGTCCAGGTACAAACAACAAAGGAATACATGTGTGTACGGAATTTAAAAACAGTAATGCAAGCGACTAAAAGCCAGCCTACTTTTTTATTTTGGCTAGAATTCACAACTAGTAAATTATACTGGCTTCTTGTCAAGTGGATGCATATGCACAACCTCCTTTAAATGTCTCATTAAAATTGCCTCCACTGGGGAGCAGATGTAGCTCAAGTGGTTGAGCACCTGCTTCCCACGCACTAGGTCCTGGTTTCAATCCCTGGTAGTGCCTAAAGAAAAAAAAAAAAAATATATATATATATATCTGCCATAATAAAACGAATATGAATAATACCATATCAACATTGGAAACTACGTTTAACAATCAGTCATGTAATGGGAACTGAGGTCATTTTTGCTAGCTAAGTGAAGAAAACAAGGCTAAGAAAACTAGCAATCGGTGGCCTACCCAAGTAACCAGGACGCCAGGAGTCGTGGGTCTCGGGACACTCCCAAAGGTCCTGATGACGGCCTGATTGAAGTGGTTTAGACAAGTTGGGGACACATCAGAACATTGCTTACTTCCTTTCACTTCTGTGACCAGGAACATGAGGACTCCACCGGAAAGCTATGGAAGGCCAGGGCTTCGTGCTGACATGGACTTCTGTATCGACCAGACAATTTAGCAAAGTTTAAAAGGGCCCACTCCTTAGAGGTGGAGTTTGTGTAAGTAGTTAGAATTCTACTACTAAATTTCTAACTCCTGCGCTCCCTGCTTTCCCCATGAGATGTTTGATCTCCAAACAAGCAATCCACTTGTGACTTTATCCTTCCTTCTACACAGACAAAGGTGAAGTATTTATACAAGGCCCCTCACCAATCTCTGGCAAACTACAATTCAATTCCTACTTGAAATTTAGTCAACAAAAAGGCAGCATAACTCACTTCCTGTACAGAGAAATGCACTAAGAAACAAAAATCCTCCCCTGAGGCCAGGTGATTTCTTCTCTAGTTCAAGAGAAGCCCTGTGCACCAAGGATTCATTGCCTAAGGAAATAGACCTACAGCAAGCAAAAAGATTTATGTGACAATACTTTCTTCATGTTCTCCAAAATGGTCAGAAAAATACTGCCACTGTGTTATAGTGTAAAGAATGCAGTGGTAAAAGAAATGGCTTTGTGGAGATAAAACACGGTAGCAGAATTTAAAATCAATATGGAGGCAAGAAAGAGTAAATTTGACATTGCAAAAATTAAGCTAGAAGCCAAAAAACCTAAGACATGATTTTCTCAGATCAATAACAAAAGATGAAGATTAAGATAAGGAATGTAATAGACATGTAGAAGATAATAGCAGTAATAATGTTATCATAAATTTTAATTAGCTCTCACTATTTTCCTACCATCATTGAAGTATCATAATCATTTAATCTTCTACATGATCCCATTAGTTCCAGTACTCTATTATCACTACTTTATGGATGAATGAATTGAGGCTAAGAGAAATGAAGTACCTTCCTGAAGTTGCCATAAGCAGGAATGGGAGAGAAATTTGAAACTAGCTCTTGGATTTCAGAACCCACACTAAATCAAATCATTGCAGGGTGCCACCTTTTATATCTGAATGATAGATTTGGTCTCTTTCACCTATTTTATTGATACTAAAACCTATGAGAACACAAAAAAAGGAAAACATGGGCTGATCACAATTCTAAAATTAAGTCCTAAATATTACACTAGCAAATTCTTTTCAGCACCAAAAGTTTAATACTAGGAGCCTGACTTCCTACAGGAATTAGCAAGAGACTCCCCTAATCCAGTCATGGCTACACATGAGCCCGCTGGAGAGAAAGTTTCATCCAGAGCAAAGAGGAGGCAGAGAGGTTAAGAAAACATATGGCCCACATAGCACTCACCTAGATAGGCTGACGACTCCACAACATCCAGAACCCAGACCAACAAATCTACCACAGATTGGTTTGGGGTTTGTTTGTTCTCCATCTCCCCGCTAAACTGTAAATTCCTTAGTAGCAGGAATTTTGCCTATTTTTCTCAATCATATATTCCCAGCACTTAGAGTATGCCTGAGGAATAAATGAATAACAACATGATTTTTTTCTTTTTAAGAGAGGATGCTTTTACCCATAGCCCAAGTGTTGGTGACTCTCCAAACCCAGGGTCTGGATAGCTGGAATTAAGAACAAGATCGCAGGATACAAAAGTAGAAAAGCAGTAACCGCAGATGACTTTGACTGAGTCTGCAAAGAAAGCAGTTAGTATTAAACTCTGTGAGAAATGCCAGGAGCTTAGTCAATGAGCAACAGCTTGTTGTTTCTAGTCAGAATAACAGATCGTGGGTCCAGGGTGCCACCTACTGCCAAAACTTTTATAATGCAGAAATAGCTTTTAGGGACGTGAGTAAACCCTTCAAGGTGCAATCAACAAAATGAAATAACTGATGAGGTAATCTGTGTCAAATATTAAGAAGTCAAAGTTAGATTTTTAGTTTAAAGTTTTAACTGACCAGCAACACCTGATACAGTTTTCCCCAACCTTCAGCAAATACATTTATAAATATAAAAGCAGGAAGCATATTGATTATCAACAAAAACCAATTGTAAAAATCTGGGAGAAAGTTTTATTTATGGTAAAGATAACTCATTGGCTTAAAATACAATTTATTGTAGACTCAGATTTCAGCTCATTAAATAGAAGCAATTTGGAAACAGGTAGAATGGTATGTTATTTACCCAGACATTTATTAAACAAATATTGACTAAATATCAATAGAGTCGGGAACTATTCTAGGTGCTGGCGGCATCACAGTCCACAAGTTAGATAATATCCCTACTCTTGTGGATTTTCTATCCTATTTGGTGAATACATAAAATACAATTAGAGGGGAGCAGATGTTGCTCAATCAGTTGAGTGCCTGCTTCCCAGGTACGACGTCCTGGGTTCAATCCCTGGTACCTCCTAAAACAGAAAAACAGAAAAGCAAATTAAAAGTGCATTTTCAGATAGTGATAAGGACTTCAGAGGAAACAAGGCAAAATAATGGAATAGTTTGATCCTAAGAGCCAGCAGGCTTTTTATGTAGGGTGACTAGGGAAAGCCTGGTTGAAAAGAGGATGTATCAGTTAACTTTTGCTGCATTAAAAAAAAAAAAAAAAACACTCAAAACCTTAATGGTTTAAGTTTAAAAAGCACATGTATTTTTTCTCATGATTACGTGAATTGGCTGCACAAATCTCAGCTAGGCCTGCTCAGCCAGGGTGGATGATCCAGAATGGTGTCTCCCAGCTATCTCTGAAGCAGGATAGCTGGGATTGCTGGGCTTTTCTCCACAGAGGACGGATTCTCAGCAAGTGAAGAAGATGGACAAATGGTAAAGGAAAGTCACAGACAGTAATGATGAAAAACTTGTGCTTTCTATCTGTCTTAGTTTGCAAAGTACCAGAAGTGGGTTGGCTTTTAAAATGGGGATTTTATTTGGGTTAAAAGCTGACATTTGTGAGGCCATGAACTGTCCAAATCAAGGCACCATCATGTTGATCCTAGCATCCTGCCACGTGGCGATCAGACAGGACAGTGGGTATGCTGGTCTCGCTCTACTCTGCCCTTGAGCTCAGCTGTGGCCGACCGCCATCTCTCCCTGACCTTGGATCCTTGAGCTGCTCAAGGCTTCTCTCCTTGAGCTCAGCTGTGGGCTAACCTGAAGTCCTTTCTCTCATGTGGCCAGATCAAAATCGTAGAACTCCCTTTACCTGTGTGTCTCTCTGTATGTGTGTCTCGGTTTATATCAGACCCAGCAAGAGGGTGGAGACTCAATCTGAGTCACACTTCACTGACATAGTCCAATCAAAACGGTATCAAACCCCAGGAATGGATTAATTAAAAAACATAAAGTTTATCTTTTTGGGATTCATAAAAGAGCCTCAAACTGCCACTCCATCTTAATGTTGGTTTGTTGTGGTTTTTTTGTTTTTTTTTTTTTTGAAGAAAAAGGACATACTGCACATGGATTTACTTATTTGGTCAGTGTATCAGTTTCCCATTGCTGCTGAAAAAAAAAATTACCACAAATTTAGTGTTCTTAAAAACAACAGAAATTTATTATCTTAAATTTCTCTAGGTTAGATGATCAGTACAGATCTCACTTGTCGAAAATCAAGCTATTGGCAGAATGACATTCCTTTCTCAAGGCTTTAGGAGAAAATTCTTGCATTTTTTTCAGCTTCTAGGTTGGAGGCCTCCTTCCTCCATCTTCAAAGCCAGCAGCATAGCTGCTCTCTGACTCTTCTTCCATCACCACATCTCTTTCTCAGACCACAGCCAGGAAAGTTTCTCTGCTTTTAAAGCACCATATGATTAGACTGGGCTCTCCCAGTAATCCAGGATAATCTCCCCATCTCAAAATCCACATCCATAATCACATCTGCAAAGTCCCTTTTGCCATGTGAGGTGGCATGTTCACAAGTTCTGACATTAGGACATGGGCATCTTTGGGGCCCATTATTTTGCCTACTACAGTCAGTTTGCCAAGGACACAGAGAGGTATTGTTCAAAGGCTGCCCTTCTTAGGAATCCTCAGGAAATGCACCATACCAGCTGCTAAAACAAATACCATACAGTGGGTTGGTTTAATAACAGGAATTTATTGGCTCATGGTCTTAGAGGCGGTGGTATCTTCTGGCTGGCAGGCAATCTTAGGTGTTCCTTGGCTCGTCCATCAAATGGCGACGCACATGGTGCTGTCCTCTCCTTTCTCCTCTGGGTTCTGTTGACTCCCAGCTTCTGGCTGCTCCCATGGCTTGTCTCTTTCCATGACCAATTTCCTTTGCTGATAAGCACTTCAGCCATATTGGTCTATGGCCCACCCTCATTCAGTTTGGGCATCTGAAACTGAATAACATCTTCAGAGGTCCTACTTACAGTGGGTTCACACACAGGACCAGGGCTTGGAACCTGAGCATGCCTTCTGTGGGGGACCTGAGTCAATCCCCAACAAGCCAAGCTCCTCTCTTTTTTCCTGAGCTGTTCGTTCTAGTTTGTTCCACTTTTAGGGACACCTTCAAGCTTGTTTATGTCTCTATCAAATTATGCTCAGTCCATTTTTTATGCTTATAAGGCATTTCCCAGACTAATTTAACACCCCAAACTTACCCAATTTAACTGGTAAGGTATAACAACTATCCCCATTTTTACATATATTAAAACCAAGGTGCAGAGAGGTTAAATAACTTGCCCATGTCCACACAGCTAGTAAACAGAGAGAGCCAGGATCCAAGCCCTTTCAGCTTGATCCAAAATCTGCTTTCTTACTCACTGTACCTCACTGCTTCTCTCTGCTATTTCTGCTCTTTTACTCGGGTCATTTTGTATGAATTATTTTGTCTTACTACTACAATTGTGAGAAAGCGGGAAAGAGACCCACACTGACACACTTGTGATTGTGCTATGAGTTTCTTGTTCTGGGTATGCTGGAAGAAATAGAGAATAAGACAGAAATTTCAATGGCTTCATCTTCTGCCGATCTCTGATTCTGGGTCAGGAGAGTCTGGTATAGCCTGAGTGAGTGTGTCTGGGTATGAGAAGCTAAGAGTTTACCTGACAGTGGCAGCATGTGCCTTAGAGGATGTCCTTTCCCACTGCATAAAAAAAAACGGAAGCCATTTTTATATCATACACAATTTTGGATTACACAGGCCCATCTCTTTGGGATGTAATTAGGTGGAATCATTGATTCTATTTATTAATTGCTAAACAGCTCTCCTTCAAGACACAGTGATTTCCAAACTTGGCCACCTGGAGGAATCATTGGGGTGGTTGTTAAAAAGGCAGATTACAGGATCCAACCTCAGAGCTATTCAGTCAGAATCTCTAAGGAAGAGCCGGAGAATTTTAGTCTCTTTAAAATACCTAGATGATTCTGATGTAGCTGACCCAAGAATTGGCAATTCTTAATCACCACAGTAGGCAACCCAGTAAGAAAATACAGCAGTGACACTGTGCATCCACTTGGAAAGCATGGAAAATTTTCATTTATAATATTATGTTGGTTTTTCAGAATGAATGATTTCAGGCTCTCTGCCTTGTTTCCAAAAATAAACCCCAGGAAACATTGAAAAAACAACAACAACAAAACACGTTGTTTTCATGCTTGCTGTCTGCTCTCTGTGTGTTCTTCTGTGTCTGCTTGTCTTCTCTTTAGGCGGCACCAGGAACCAATCCTGGGACCTTCCGGAAGGGAGAGAGTCTACTCAATCTCTTGCGCCACCTCAGCTCCCTGCTCTGCTGAGTCTCTTATTGTCTGTCTTCTGTCTCTTCTTCTTGTGTCATCTTGCTGCACCAGCTCTCCACCAGGAAACATTTAACCAACCTTCAGTAGGTTAGGAGCCAATCAGGAAATAAGAATAAAAAGTGAAACGTGAGAACCAAAACTTTATATATGGGTACTGAGTGTCCTGCTGTGTGGAGCACAAATCAGGTGCTATCTTCCTGGGTCTTACACACAGGCTCTGTAGGCTGCCTGATGAGCAATCCCAAGGCTGTCCCTAAATGCTGCTGGTCCTGCCATCAGGGACTGTGGGGGTTCACACGGCAGGTCAGTGACTTGCTGGGTTACCACCGTCATCACCTTGGGCAAAAGGCAATGTGCGTTGCAGGGGCTATACAGAGGACAGAAGAGGAAAGAATCTTGGGCTGCCGGGAAGAAACCCATCTTCACGAAGGGCTCTACCATCAACTAACTGCTTTTCTCTATCCATGACGGCTATAGGCCTCAGCATCCTCAGCAATAAAATGAAGCAATGTGTTAAAACCATGCTTTCAGGGGGGCAGATGTGGCTCAAATGGTTGGGCGTCCGTCTGCCATATGGAGGGACCTGGGTTCGGTCCCTGGGACCTCCCGGTAAAATAAATAAATAAATATATATATATATATATATATATATATAGAAGGCGCATGGGCTGCCAGCCTCTGTGTGCCGCTGAGCTGTCGGGCCCCGGGAGCCATGCAGCAGGATGATGACGTAACAGGGGAGAGACAAGACAAGATGCTCCGAAAGCTCCAGAAGCCAGGAGCTGAGGTGGTGCAGGCAGCAGAATACCTCTCTCCTACATCAGAGGTCTCCAGGATCGAATCCTGGTGAAGACTGGAGGAGGAGGATGAGAAGAGATGGCAGGAAACAGACATGGAGAATTGCCCAGCAAATGGACACAAAACAGCAAATGGGGAAGGGGGGGTTTAAAATGGATAAAGTAAAATAAATAAATCTTTAAAAAAAATAAAAAATAAAAAAAAATAAACCATGCTTTCATTCTGCAGTCCAAAGTGGGATATTATAGGGCACCGTGGGATGCAAAGGGAGTCTGTGTGCATAGGGATCCACTAGCACAGGTAAGTTTTAACTCTGTCTACACTAGGTTTATGATTCTGGGCTTGTTTTTTTATTATTATTTAATGTTTTATTTTATTTGTTACTCTTAGAAAATCTTATTTTTGACTAGACTCAGACTTAGAGGTAAAAGCTCTCAAAAGGACAACCTCCATCTCTTGGCAATCTATTCCTGGTGTTTTTCTTTGGCCTCCTTCATTCTCTTGGCCAAAAGTTTAGCATATTCTGTGTACCTTGTTTTTTTTTTAGATCCTGGAGGCCAGGGATTGACCCTGGGACCTTGTATGTGGGAAGCCGACACTCAACCACTAAGCCACATGGGCTTCTCTGACTTGGTTTTTTCATTTGTTTTGCTTGTTGTTTGTTTTTGTTTTTTCAGGAGGCACCGGGAATGGAACCGGGACCTCCCATGTGGGCACTCAACCTCTTGAGCCACATCTGCTCCCTCTGTGTACGCTTCCTTATTTCCTTATTTTTCTTAGCATCTTGTTTCTTCAGACCAATATGGTGACCCTGGGCACTGGTCCCAGGTTTCTTACATTCTCTGATTGAGGGTTTTCTCCCCACATACTGGCAGACATCATTTTCTTCAGGGAGACTGGAAAGTTTGCAATTTAGCTAGCTCTTCTGGGCTCCAGGCAGCAAGGCTCCATGGTATTGCTCAGTCTAGGAATATCCTTTCCGCCTTTTTACAATAACCAAGTTGAGAACACTCAGATAGGCATCCACAGTGCAACCCCAAACAGATTTGCCTTTCTGTCTCTAGTTCTCCTTGGTCTCTAACAGGAACGGCCCTTGCTCAGTAACGGGAGGACACGGCCATGACAAGACACCCTGCTTCCTGGGGAAACCTTGTTTGTCATTTCCGCTGCTGATCCCAACAACGTAGCCCTGTCACTCTTCACCCAGAACATCAGCAGCAGCTTCCGTGGCCATACTTTTCTCATAAAAGACACGAAGGTTGCATTCATCTTCCACTTTAATGAGCTTCTGGCAGCCAGCAGCTGGGAAAGAGATGTTCAGCTTCATCCTGAAGCAGCCCGTGACCTCAAGGCACCAGGAAAAGAGCTACGTTAGGTTTTAAGCTTTCATTAGAAAAGGAATTTTCACTACCAAAAACTGAAAAGAATTAAACTAATCAAAACAATTTTAAAAACCAGAAAGTATAAAGATTAAAGCTAACTCAACATGGCAAAATAAATGAGAAACATAGAAAAATGTAAAATTAACATGCAGAAATAATCAGTATTGATAATAACTTATAGTATATATTAATATTAATATTATATATTTATAAACTGTTAGAAGATATAAGATAAAGAAACTCCCATTTATAATAGCAACAAAGGATATAGAATAGTTGAAAAAAACTTCACAGGAAATACATAAATTGTATGTGAGAAAAACTTTTAAAAAACCCAAAAACTCCTGAAATACACAAAAGTAACTTGACCAAGTAAAGAACATTATTGGTTTTTGGAAAGGAAGACTTAACATCATAAAGATATTAGTTCTCTCTAAGTTAATTTATAAATTTAATGAAATTATAATAAAAACAACAATAAGCTTTTTAAAATAGAGCTAGAGAAATTAATACTAAAGCTGATATGGAAAATAAATATGAAAAAAAAAACAAGAAAATACAAAAACAAAAATCTACAAGGAAGAACCAGCCTTATCAGATATTAAATAAAGCTTCCATAATTTAAAAAGTATGATACTGACTCATGAATACACAATGGAATAGGATAGAAATTACAGAAATAGACTCAAGTACACACACATTTAGTAGATGAAGATGGTGGTATTTCAAATCATTAGTCAATGATTACTTCCCCCCCTCTTTTTTTGAGAAGTAGTAGGTTTACAGAAAACTCATGCATAAAACAGAGTTCCCATATATCACCCTATTATTAACACCTTGCATTAGTGTGGTACATGCGTTACAACTGATGAAAGAAAACATTTTAGAAATTATACTATTAACTATATGGTTTACATTAGGGTTCACTGTTTGTGATGTACATTCCTTGCTGTTGTTTTTTATTTTTATTCTGGTAATGTATATACAACCTAAAATGTGCCCCTTTTACATATATAATTCAGTGCTGTTACTTACATTCACAATGTTGTCCTACCATCACCACCATCCATTCTCAAAGTTTTTCCATCATCCATCATCCCAAATAGAAACTCTGCAATTTAAGCATTAACTCCCCATTCCCTACCCCCCACCCTACCCCCTGGTAACCTCTATTCTTGTAAATGACTCTATGAATTTGCTTATTCTAATTATTTCATATCAGTGAGATCATGCAATATTTGTCTATTTCAATCTCGATTATTTCACTCAACATGTTGTCTTCAAGGTTCATCCATGTTGTCATACGTATCAGAACTTCATTCCTTTTTATAACTGAATAATATTCCATTGTGTGTCTACACCACATTTTGTTTATCCATCCATTGTTTGGACACTTGGGTTGCTTCCATCACTTGGCAATTGTGAATAATGCCACTATGAACATCAGTGTGCAAATATCTGTACAAGTCCCAGCTTTCGATTCTTTTCGTGTAACCTAGAAGTGGGATTGCCAGCTTGTATAGTAATTCTGTACTTAACTTTCAGAGGAACCGCCAAACTGTCTTCCACAGTGACTGCAACATTTTACATTCTTACCAATTATGAATGAGTGTTCTTATTTCTCTACATCCCCTCTAACTTGTAATTTTCCATTTTCTTAATAGTAAATATTAAATATTTACTATTTAAAGGGTCCAGCCTTCCTCTTCCTCTTAAGGTTCCAAGGTTCCAGCTTCTCCCAAAATCAGCTATAGGCTGGGATAAGTCTCATCTCTCTCCCAGGCTTGTTCCTCTCCGGGCTCAGCTGCTGTCCTCTCTCCACAAGGTCAGCTGTAAACTCTCAGGTGAATAGCTCATCTCTCCTCCGGGGGCCTCTGCCGTGTCTAATGGAACGTTCTCTCTTTCCTCATATATCTGCTTCTCCTGCATGTTTGCTTCCCAGGCTCCGGATCAAAACTCTAACTCTCTTCTCTGCTGTGTAGTTTTCTCTGTGAGTCTGCGCCCACCAAGGGGGTGGGGACTCAATGTCCTACTGACGTGGCCCAATCAAAGCCCCAATCTTAATTTAATCATGCCCAGGGACAGATCAGTTTACAAACATAATCCAATATCTATTTTTGGAATTCATAAACAATGCCAAACTGCCACAAAGGTCTATGGAATAAGTAAACTATAATGTAAACTAAAGAGTAAACCATAATATAAACTATAGACTTTGACTTGTATCAATGTTTCAGTATTGGTTCATCAACTGTAACAAATGTACCACACTAATCTAAGATATCAATAATAGAGGAAATTACGTTTGTGGGTGGGTGTGTGTGAGTTATATGGGAATTCTCTATATTTTTTTTTTAAAGATTTATTTATTTACTCCTGCCCCCTTCCCCCGGCCCCATTGTTTTGAGCTCACTCTCTGCTCTCTCTCTGTGTTCTTCTGTGTCTGCTTGTCTTCTCTTTAGGCAGCACCAGAACCGATCCTGGGACCTTCAGGAGTGGGAGAGAGGCGCTCAATCTCTTGTGCCACCTCAGCTCCCTGGTCTGCTGCATCTCTTCTCTCCTCTGTGTCTCTTATTGTTGTATCATCTTCCTGCACCAGTTTTCCATGCGGGCCAGCACTCCTGCGCGGGCCAGCTCTCTGCTCAGGCCATCTCGCCACACGGGCCAGCTTGCCTTTCACCAGGATGCCCCGGAAATTGAACCCTGGACATCCTGTAGGGTAGATGGGAGCCCAATTGCTTAAGCCACATCCGTTTCCTTCTCTATACTTTTGGTGTAAGTTTTCTGTAAAGGTAAATCTAAAACGTCTCTAAAAATAAAGATTAATATTACAAAAAAATAAAAATAAAAAAAGAAGTGTGAGTCCCCCAACTTCATTCTTCTTTTAAAGATGGTTTTGGTTATACATAGCCCCTTACCCTTCACTATAAATTTACTGATCAACTTTTCCATTTCTGCAAAGAAGGTTGTTGGAATTTTGATTGGGATTGTGTTGAATCTGTAAATCACTGCGTAGAATTGACATTTTAACAATATTAGGTCTTCTAATCCATGAGCATGGAATATCCTTCCATTTATTTAGATCTTCTTTGATTTCTTTTAATAATTTTTTGTAGTTTTCTATGCAAGTCCTTTACATCCTTGATTAGATTTATTCCTAGATATTTGTTTCTTTATGTTGTTATTGTAAATAGAATTTTCCTTGATTTCTTCTTCAGATTGTTCATTATTACTGTTCAGAAATACTACTGATTTGGGGGTGTTGATCTTGTACCCCACAACTTTGCTGAATTCATTTATTAGTTATACCAGCTTTGTTGTAGATTTTTCAGGATTTTCTGTATATTGGAGTATGCCATCTGCAAAAAGGGAAAGTTTCACTTCTTCCTTTCCAATTTGGCTGTCTTTTATTTCTTTCTTTTGTCTATTTGCTCTAGTTAGAATTCCCAGTGCAAAGTTGAATAACAGTGGTGACAGGGGGCATCATTGCCTTGTTCCTGATCTTATAGAGAAAGTTTTGCACCATTGAGTATGATGTTAACTGTGAGTTTTTCAGATATACCCTTCATAATGTTACATTTCCTTCTACTCCTAGTTTTCTAAGGGTTTTTATCAAGAAACAGAGCTGGCATTACAGTGACTATAATTAGCAGTGCTAGTATATGGATAGGATAATGGGTGAAAGGGAAAGTTTAGGGTCATGCTTGTCACTAGAAGACAAGCTAGTGGATGAAACATGAGACCATATAGCAAAATGACCCTCTTGAAAACAACATGTGGCTAATAGTACGACTATAAGAATGTTTTTCCATAAATCAGTACAAATGTATGTTAATATTACAAGATGTTAATAATAACATCTTGGTATTTGGGTAAAAATACACCTAAAGCAAACTAAAAAAAAAGTCTCAAAAACAGACTTAAATAAAATACACCAAAATATTGGCCACACAGCTCTGGGTGGTAAAATTATAGGGTGAATGTGTGGGGGTGTTACTTTCCTTTTTATGCATATTAGTATTTTCAGATTTTCTACAACTGGGTATTCCTTTTGTGATTAAAAAAAAAATCTTGAGCATTAGGAAAGAAACTTTCAAAGGTGCTTGCTTTGATGCTGATTAGTAATTAATGTAACCTGCTAATTACAAAGCACTCTGTTTATTAAAGGAGTCTCCTGTCCTGTGCCTGGAAATAGAAAGGGTGAGGGATGCTGGATTTTGTCAAATACCTCTTTTGCATCAATTGAGATAATCATGTGGGTTTTCTTCCTTCATTCTGTTAACGTGGTGTATTACATTAGTTGATTTTCTTATGTTGAACCAACCTTGCATACCTGGGAAAATCCCACTTGATCATGGTGCATAATTTTTTTAATGTGCTATTGGATTCAGTTTGCTAGTATTTTGTTGTATATTTTACATGTATACTCATAAGAGATATCGGTGTATACGTTTCTTTTCTTGTGGTACCTTTACCAGGCTCTGGTATGAGGGTGATGTTGACTTCATAGAATGAGTTAGGGAGCATTTCCTTCTTTTCAATTTTGTGGAAGAATTTGAGCAGGATTGGTGGTAATTATTCTTGGGATGTTTGGTAAAATTCACCTGTGAAACCATCTGGTCCTGGGCTTTTCTTTGTTGAGAGGTTTTGGATTACTGAGTCAATCTCTTTACTTGTTACTAACTTGTTGAGATCTTCTATTTCTTCTTGAATCAGTGTAGGTCATTTCTGTGTTCCTAGAAATTTGTCGGTTTCATCTAGTTTATCTAAATTGCTGGTGTACAGTTGTCCATAGTATCCTCTTATAGTCCTTTTTATTTCTGTGAGGTCGGATGTAATGTCCCCCTTTTCATTTCTGATTTTAGTTATTTGTGTCCCCTCTTTTTCCTTTGTCAGTCTAGCTAAAGGTTTGTCAATTTTACTCATCTTTTCAAAGAACCAACTTTTGACTTTATTGATTCTCTCTCTTTTTTATTCTCTATTTCATTATTCTCTACTCTAATATTTATTTCCTTCCTTCTGCTCACTTTGAGTTTGGTTGTTCGTTTTTAGATTCTCCAGTTTTGAGGTTAAGTCTCTGATTTGACATCTTTCTTCTTTTATAATATAAGCATTTAGAGCTATACGTTTCCCACTCAGCACTGCCTTTACTGCATCCCATAAGTTTTGGTATATTGTATTTTCATTTTCATTTGCCTCAAGGTATTTCCTAATTTCCCTTGTGATTTCCTCTTTAACCCTTTAATTGTTTAAGAGTATGTTGTTTAATTTCCACATATTTGTGAATTTCTCCCTCTGATATTGATTTCTAGCTTCAAGAAGATCAGCTTGAGGCAAATGTGAAGTTCAGGGTCCTTTCTGTCTTATCTGAACCTGCATGGAATCATGGATCCCACTTCTTTTCCCGGGTTTGTGTTTGCTAGTGGTCACAGGAATTCCCCCATTTGCAGTTTACAGTTCAAATGAAAGCTTCCTCTACTGCCTTTGAAATAGAGAAAAGCTCTTGTGTGACTTAATGCAGGCAGTTCTGTGCCCTAGTTCACTTGACTTAATTGTTTCTTACCCTGCTTTAACATTCGCAGTGTGCTTCTCTGTCTTCAGAACAAATTCTGTGATGGCAAGCCCAAGACAAGTTTTCTATTTCAGTTTTTCAGACTTCCTCCTGATAGGTTTGCACTGACATACAGGTACCCCAGTATGCATGCAAGAGTTACTCTGGTCCTTTTGGAACAGGGTCAGGGATCTACAATGGGAGCACAAGCTGGGGGGTCCTCCTCATGTTGTGGAGGGGGCACCAGCAAGTGCACCAGGACCTTCTTCTATAGCATTTGAAGCTGCATTTTCTTGATTCAGCCTGTGCCTGGTAAATGCAGCCTTTTAACTGTTTCCTGTATTTTTGAAGAAAACTAGTATCTTTAAAGATTCCTTTGCCATTTTTTGCATGAAGGGAGTTGGAGCAATGGCCATGCCTCAGAGCTGGCCCCCAGTGAGCTGAAATAGCTGATAAAAGACAGTAATCAGCAATCAGACCACACTCCCCCAGAGTTTGGAGGACTAATCTTTATGGTCCCACCCTGGCACCAGCACAGGAACCCAAGCTGTAGTCCCCACTGCTGCCCATCATAAGGCTGGGATGTGGGACATGGAGGCTACTATAGGGAGAGTGAGATTACCACAATTTACCAGCCTCTTCCTCTCACTCTTCCTCAGATGCTACACAGTGTTCCACTAGACTTCAAAGTTTCAAAATAGCTGATTCAGACAGTTCCTGCCAGTTTAGTTGTTTTGGTGGAAGGACTGATTCCAGGAACTTCCTACTGATCCAACTTCCCACAGTCCTCCTCTGAAAGATGTTTAATAAATGGTGCTGGGGCAATTGGATGGCCATTTAGAAAGAGATGAAATATAGATCCACTACAATACCATATACTAGAATGAACTCCAGATATGTTGGTGGCTGAAATGTGAAAAATGAAACCATAGAAGCACTAAAAGAAAATATGGATGAATACTATTATAACCTGGGTATAGGAAAAGCCTTTCTAATTAGCACCAAAAGTCCAGATTCATTAAAAGAGAGACTGATAAACTTGGTGCAGCAGTTTGATACTGTTTATGAATTCCAAAAATAGATATTGGATTATGTTTGTGAACTGGTCTGTTCTTCTGGGCATATTAGATTGGATTGGGTTTAGAGGTTGCACATTTACTTGATTAAATAATGATTAAGGCTTTGCTTGGGCCATGTCAGTAGGACATTGAGTCCCTGCCCCTTTGGTAGGTGGGAACTCACAGAGAAAACAACACCGTGGGGGAGTTAGTTGGCGTTAGGGATGCCAGAGCCCTGGGAAATAAACACACAAAAGAAGAACTCAGAGAAAGAGAGACAGCTTTGTAGATATGGTAGAGGCCCTGGGAAGACAGATAGCCTGATAGTCTACAGCTGACCTTGTGGAAATAACCGAGCAGCTGAGCCCAGAAAGAAATGAACCCTGGGGAGAGAGACAAAGCCTGAAGGAATTGGGACCATGGAGCCATAGGAGGAAGAGGGCAGCTGAACCTCACAGAAACTGGCAACCATCTTGCTCCCACACGTGGCAACAGACTTTGGTGAGGGAAGTAACTTACTCTTCATGGCCTTGTGACTGTAAGCTTCTACCCCAAATAAATACCCTTTATAAAAGCCAAAAGATTTCTGGTACTTTGCATCAGCACCCCCTTTGGCTGACTAATATACTTGGCTATTTAAAAATAAAAATCTTTTACTAAGCAAAAAGATACTAAGAAAAGCTAAATGAGAAATGACAAACAAGAGAAAATATTTAACTCAATATTACAAAGTGCCAATATCCCTAATATACAAGAACTCTTAAAAACTCAGTTAAATAAGACCAAAATATGATGGACAAATGGACAACAACAACAACAAAAAAGTGCAACAGATGACTCAAAAAATAAGATAAAATATAACTCAAACATATAAAAAGATATTTGAATTCCCTATAAAAGAAAAGCAAATTAAAGCTATATTTTATTTATCAGATTGGCAAAAATATAGAGAAATTAGAAATCATTCATTGTTAGTGGGAATGCTAATTGGTATAACTCTTATGGAAGGAAATTCAATAATACATAGCAAAACTACATATGTGCTTATATTTTGACCTAGTATTCTCTTTTCTAGGAATTTACCCTGAAGAAACATCCAACAAGGAAAATAAATTTGAACATATTAATCATTACAGCATTATCTATAATTGTAAAGTACTGGAAACAATGTAAATACATATGTATAGGAGAGTGATTAAATAAACAATGATACATCCATGCAATGAAGTACTAAGAAGCTGTAAAAAATAATGAGAAAACAGCAACAGCAACAAAAGAATGTAGACTATCTCTATGAACTATATGGAGTAATATCCAGAATATACTGAGTATTTTTTCATGTGCTTTTTGGCCATTTGTATATCTTCTTTGGAGAAATGTCTATTTGGATCCTTTGCTCAATTTCATTGAGTTATTCAATTGGGTTAATTTATTATTGAGTAATAAAAGTATTTTATATATTCTAGATACCAGCCCTTTTTCAGATGTATGATTTGCAAATATTTTCTTTCATTACATGTTTTTTTTTTTTTCACTTCCTTGTTGATGTCATTTGAAGGACAAAAGTTTTTAATTTTTTTTTAAAAATAGGGGTATGTATTTTTTTATTAGAGAAGTTGTGGGTTACAACAATCACACGTAAATACAGGATTCCCATATACCACCCTATTTTTTAACATCCTGCATTGCTATGCAACATCTGTTACAATTGATGAGTGCACACTTTTATAATTGTACTATTAACAATAGTCCATGGTTTAACTTAGAGTTCATTGTGTTGTGCAGTTCCATGGATTTTTTAATAATTTTTTGTTGTTCTATTGTTCCTTTTTTATTTTAAAAACTTTTATTGAAATATATCATTCATACATGAACATACATAAACAATAAGTGTATAGTAAAAGTTGTGAACTTACAAAAAAACATGCATAACATACAAGGCTCCCACACATCACACCACCAACAACACCTTGCATTGTTATGGAACTTTTGTTACAAATGATGAAAGAGCATTACCAATATATTACGATTAACTATAGTCCATATCTTACATTTGGTGTATTTCCCCCCAATTCACCCTATTATTAGCATCCTGTAATAGTATTATATATTTGGTATAGTTCATGAGAGAATGTTCTCATATTTGTTCTGTTAACCACAGTCCATTATCCACCACAGGATTCACTGTGTTATACAGTCCCATGCCTTGTACAATCCATTCAAAGTGTACACTCAGTGGCTCTCATTTTCATCACAGAGTTGTGCTTCCATCACCTCAGTCAACTCTAGAATGTTTTCATCTAGCACAACAATCACTATGATATACAGTCCCTAGATTATCCTCTAGCTTCCTTTCAGTTGACATTTATGTCCCTAGAATACCAAAATAACATCTTAAAACCAGTGGTGTTAGTTATACTCACTATAATGGGTTACCATCAGTTCTATTCAGTTCCACACTTTTACAATAAACCTTATTAAAAACTCTATGTACATTAAGCATCAGCTCCCTTCTCAACCCATATTCTATCTTCTAGTAACTGATACTCTAGAATTTATCACCATGAGTTTACTCATCATATCTAGTTCATATTAGTGAGGCCATACAATATTTGTCCTTTTTTTTTGTCTGGCTTATTTCACTCAACACAATGTCCTCAAGGTTCATAATGTTGTCATATGCATCCAACATGATCCTATATCTAGCAAATCCCAAAAAATCCACAACAAAACTACTAGAACCAATAAATGAGTTCAGCAAAGTGGTGGGATACAAGATTAACATGCAAAAATCTGTAGTGTTTCTATACACTACTAATCAACAATCTGAGGAGGAAGTCAGGGAAAAAGTCCCATTTACAATAGTGACTAAAAGAATCAAATATTTAGGAATAAACTTAACCAAGGACATAAAGGAATTGTATTCAGAAAACTATAAAACATTGCTAAAAGAAACCAAAGAAGACCTAAATAATTAGAAGGATGATCTGTGTTCATGGAAAGGAAGAATAATTAAGATGTCATTTCTGTCAAAATTGATCTACAGATTCAATGCAATCCCAATAAAAATTACAACAGTCATTTTGCAAAATTGGAAAAGCCAATTACCAAATTTATTTGGGAGGGTAAGTGTAGCAGTTTGAAATTATTTTATGAATCCCAAAAAGAGAAGGATTATGTTTGTGAATTTATTCTTCTGGATGTGATACCTTTTGATTGCATTAAATTAAGTTGAGAGGCCTTTGATTAGATTACCTTTTAAGATTAGGGCTTTTGATTTGACTATGTCAGTAAGGCATGACTCAGATTGAGTCCTTGCCCCCTTGCTGGGTCTGATATAAATGGACGCTCACTCAGAGAGACAAGGGAAGAGAGAGAGCTGTCATTTTTGATCCTGCCATATGTCAGAAAGGAGATTGCTCAAACAGCTGAGGCCCCAGAGAGAGAGGAGCAATTTTTAATGATAGCTTACAGCTGAAATTGGTAAGAGAGCAGAACAGCAGAGACTAATATAGATGGCCCCAAAACAAACAAGCCCTTTGCCAGGATAGAGAGGACTATAAGATCTCTTAAGCACAAAGCCTGAAGAGGCTGGGCCCACGAAGCTCAAGAGGAAGCAGAAGCCCAGGGCAGGTGGTGAGCAAGGAGAGACCAGGCAGAGATTGTCTGCCATCCTTCTTCAACATGTGGCAGCTGGCTTTGGTGAGAAAGTACCTCTTATGGTGCCTTGAGTTGGACTTTCCATGGCCCTTAGGATTATAGGCTTTTACCCCAAATATATACACTTTATAAAAGCCAACAGATTTCAGATACTTTGTATCGGCACCCCTTTGGCAGATTAATTCAGTAAGGGACCTCAAACAGCCAAAAATATCTTTAAAAAAGAAGAACGAAGTTGGAGGACACTCACTTTCTGACTTTAAAGCATATTACTTAGCTACAGTAGTAAAAACAGCATGGTACAGGAATAAAGATAGACATGTTGATCAATGGAATAGAATTGAGAATTCAGAAATAGATCATCACATTTATGGTCAAGTAATTTTTGACAAGGCTGTCAAGCCAACCCAGCTGGGCCAGAAGAGTCTATTCAACAAATGGTGGTGCTGGGAGAACTGGATAGCCATATCCAAAAGAAAGAAAGAGGACCCTTATCTCATACCTTATACAAAAACTAACTCAAAATGGATCAAAGACCTAAATATAAAAGCTAGAACCATAAAACCCCAGAAGAAAATATAGGGAAACATCGTAAATATCTTGTGGTAGGTGGTGGCTTACAAAGCACGAGCAATGAAAGAAAAAAATAGGTAAATGGGAACCTCCTCAAAATTAAACTTTTATTTTTGCTTCAAAACATTTTTTCAGGAAGGTAAAATAGCAACCTACTCAATGGGAGAAAATATTTGGAAACCACATGTATTAGTCAGCCCAAGGGGTGCTGATACAAAGTACCAGAAATCTCTTGGCTTTTATAAATGGTATTTATTTAGGGTAAAAGCTTATAGTTACAAGGCCCTAAAGAGGACAACTCAAGGTTACTTCCTCACCAAAGTCTGTTACCATGTGTTGAAGAAAGAGAGCAGGTAATCTCTGCCTGGTCGCTCCTTCCTTCTTCCTCTTAACACTCGGTTCTCTTCAGCTGCAAACTATCAGGCAAATGGCTCATCTCTCCCCGGGCCTCCAGGATGAAAACTGGCAAAGTTCTCTCTCTTCCATGTCTATAGAGCTCTTGTGTCCTCTTCTGTGTATCTTCTTGAGTGAGTGTCTATTTCTATCAGCCCACCAAGGGGGCAGGGACCGAACTCTGAGTCACACTCTGCTGATGTGGTCGAATCAAAGACCTAATCTTGATTTAATCAAGTAAACATAACACTTTTAATTCAATACAATCAAAGGGTATCACACCCAGAGGAACAGACCAGTTTACAAACACAATCAATATCTTTTTTGGAATTCATAAATAATATCAAACTGCTACACTCCACCCTCTGAATTTCAAAAAGGACATTACAATATTAAAAAAAAAAAAAAAAAAAAAAAAAAAAACTTAAATCAGTAACAATGCTAAGTACAAAATCATATCACAGTTTATAGAAATACAGTTTTTCTTGGGGCAAAGTTCCCTCTGGCTGTAGACCTGTGAAACTTACAAAACAATTTATCTGCTACCAATATACAAAGGGTCAGACATGGGATAAATATTTGCATTACCATGAAGAGAATTTGGTAGGGAAACAGAAGTCACTGATCCCAAACAGTTCTGAAAAGCTGCAGGGCATACTCTATTAGATTTCAAAGTTTGAGAGTCATTCTTAAGATGATGGTTTCTTCTCCTTGGGGCCTCATGAGGGCCCATCCTTTCCACAGGCTTGCTTAATGGCCATTTTCTTAGTTCCACCCTCATCAAGCATCTGGGTAGCAACTGAGCTTCAGGCCTCACCCTCCAAGAACACTGGGGTAATGGCCACTCTTTCCCCAGTCTCTGGGATACAGTCTCAACCCCCTTAGTACAGTGAGGTGGTGACAACATTTCTAATCTCTGGTGTACAGGCCTAACTCTCTCAGAACAGTGAGTTGGCGACCTGGCCTTCCCTAATCTATGGGGAACAGGCCCACCCCTCTCAGAGCACTGGGGTGTTGATCTCACTCTCCCCAACCCTTGGGGAATGTGCTTCACCCTCTTTATAGGCTGGCGTGGCAAAACTGTCCCTGAACAGTGGGCTGGAACATATACCCTCTTCAAATGCTGGGGTAAACTCACCCTCTCTGTACACATGGGTGGGGTTCCTTTCTCGGCTCAAGGAAATGTCTTAATTCCAGACGTCAGCTTCCAATGTTTTCCTCTTAAAGCCATTTTCCCTTCCATCTCTCCCCTCCATGTCTCTCTTAGTCCAGGCTGACAGTGGTTTTGTTCATACAGATCTTGCAAAAATTTTGTTGGTTTATTTTGCAGGAAGCAGGGGTCCAAGCCATCAGACAGTAAGACTTTCCACAAGTCTTTCCTGGATAAATGCATTTTAAATCCTGACTTATAAGTTCCATGTTTAGTTAATTCCTCAAATAGGTCACTATCGCCTGGGGGCTTGATTTCCAGAGGCTTGTAATTTCCGTGATTAGTTTCTGGTTTCTTTGTGCCCAACAATTCAGTTCTCAGCTTATCTCTTTCATTTAGCATTTTACTATAAGCTGCAAGGAGAAGCCAGGCTGCATTCTCCAAGTTTGAAAGCTCTTCAGCTAAATGTCTAACCTTGTCATTTTCAAATTCTTCCTTCCACATAAGATCAGGAATCAATTTTGCTAAGTTCTCTGCAACTTTAAAACATGGATCACCTTTCCTCCAGTTTCCAATAATAGTTTCAACATTTCCTTCTAAAGCCTTATCAGAAATAACTTTAGGCTCCATTTTCCTACCAACAGTCTCTTCAAAGCAGTCTAGGCCTTTTCCATTAAGCATCTCACAATTCCTCCAAAAAATATCCCTTACCCATTTATAAAACCTTTCCAGCATTTTGGTAATTGCAAAAGCACCACCCCACTCTCAGCACTAAATTCTGTATTTGTGGGTCAAAGGAGTGCTGATGTAAAGTACCAGAAATATGTTGGCTTTTATAAAGGGTATTTATTTGAGGTAAAAGCTTACAGTTACAAGGCCCTAAAAAGTTCAACTCAAGGAAACTTCCTCACCAAGGTCTGTTGTCATGTGTTGAAGCAAGATGGCAGGCAACTTCTGCCTGGTCTCTCCTTTCTTCTTTCTCTTGAGACTCCATTCTCTTCGGCTGCAAACTATCAGGTGAAAGTCTCATCTCTTCCTGGGGCTCCAGGATGAAAACTGGCAAAGTTCTCTCTCTTCCATGTCTATAGAGCTCTTGTGTCCTCTTCTGTGAATCTTCTTGAGTGAGTGTCTGTTTCTATCAGCCCACCAAGGAGGCAGGGACTGAACCCTGAGTCACACCCTACTGATGTGACCAAATCAAAGCCTTAATCTTGACTTAATCAAGTAAACATAAAATCTTTGAATTTAATACAATCAAAGGGTGCCACACCCAGAGGAACAGACCAGTTGACAAACATAATTAATATATTTTTGGAATTCAAAAATAATATCAAACTGCTACACCAAATATCCAATAAAGGTGATATTCATATTATATAAAGAGATCATACAACTCAATGATAAAAAGACACACAAAAAAAACTTAAACAAAACAAAATAAAAATTAAAAAAAGACAAGCAACCCAAATTTTAAAATGGGCAAAAGATTTGAATAGATATTTTTCCAAAGATGAAATACTAATGGCCAAAAAGCACATGAAAAAAGTACATCACTAGCTAAGAGAGAAATGCAGATCAAAACTATAATGTGATACCATTTCTCACTTATTTAATAATAAGATGGCCATTATTAAAAAGGCAGAACACTACAAGTGCTGGAGAGGATGTGGAGAAATGGAAACACCCCTTCCCTATTGGTGGGCATGTAAAATGGTGCAGCCTCTGTGGAGGACTGTTTAACGGTTCCTCAGGAAGCTAAATATAGAACTGCCATATGATCCAATAATCCCTCTAACAGGCATATATTCAGAAAAACTGAAAGCAAGGATGCAAACTGATGTTTGCACACCAATGTTCATAGTGGCATTATTTCTAATTGCTAAAATATGAAAACAACCCAAGTGTCCATCAACCGATAAATGGATAAACAAAATGTGGTATATACATACAATAGAATACTATTCAGCTGTAAAGTTTTTTTTTAACAAGTCAGTTTTATTTATATGTATTAATAAAGCATACAATTCATCCCAAGTGTACAATCTATGGTATTTGGTATAATCACATAGTTGTGCATTCATCACTTCAATCATTATTTGGGCATTTTCATTATTCCAGTATCACATTACCTAGATTGCTATTGCTTAGCAGTAAATTTTGAATTTGGGAAGTTTGAGTCTTTCTACTTTGTTCTTTTTCAAGATTGCTTTGACTATTCTGGGTATCTTCCAATTCCAAATGAATTTTAGAATTGGTTTGTCAATTTCTACAAAGAAGTCAGCTGGGATTCTGATAGGGATTGTGTTGACTCTGTGGGTCAGTTTGGAGAGTATTGCCATCTTAACAATGTTAAGTCTTCCAATCCATGAACATGGGATTTTTTTTCCCACTTATTTAGATCTTCTTTAATTTCTGTCAACAATGTTCTATAGTTTTCAGCGTATAAACTTTGTATAGATCTTGTTAAATTTTTCCTAAGTATTTTATTCTTTTTAATGCTATGGTGAATGGATTTGTTTTCTCAATTTCATTTTTGGATTGTTCATTACAAGTGTATAAAATACAATTGATTTTTGTATACTGAACTTGTATTCTGCAACCTTGCCACTAGCCTTTATTAGTTTTAACTACTTTTTAGTGGACTCTTTAGGACTTTTTATACATAAGATCATGTTATCTGCAAATGGAGATAGTTTTACTTCTTCCATTCCTATCTGGATGTCTTCTATTTCTTTTCCTTGACTAAAAGCATTGGCTAGACTCTTCTATACAATGTTGAACAAAAGTGGTGAGAGTGGACATCCTTGTCTTGTTCCTGAGCTAAGGTGGAAAACATACAGTATTTCACCATTTGGTATGATATCAATGCCTTTTATCAAGTTGAGGAAGTTCCCTTTTATTACTACTTTATTAAATGTTTTATCATGAAAGGGTATTGGATTCTGTCAGATGCTTTTTCTGCATCTATTGAGATTATCCAGTGATTTATTTTTACTTTATTTATTTTTAAATTGACTTTATTTTTTCTTTTTTGGTATACAGTTCTGAGTCCCCACCCCCACCCCCCGCTTGCTGTCTGTGTCCATTCACTGGGTGATCTTCTGTGTCTGTTTCTTGCCTTCTCTTCTCATTTTTCTTCTCCTGGCATCACCAGGGATTCGATCCTAGGGACCTCCGATGTGGGAGAGAGGCACCTTGTCACTTGCGCCACCTCAGTTCCTGGTTTCTGGCACATTTTACTTTGCCTCTTCCTTGAGTGTGTCTTTTGTTGCATCATCACCTTGCTTTGTGGCTCACCACACGTGGACCTGGCTTTCCCCTGCATCTCTCTTTTCTTGCATCATCATCTTGCAATGTGGCTCACTTGCTTGCCCTTTTTTTTTTTAACCAGGAGGTCCCTGGGATCAAACCTGAGTCCTTCTGTATGGTAGACAGATGCCCAACCACTTGAGCCACATCCGCTTCCCTATTTTTACTTTACTGATATGATATATTAACTCAATAGATTCTTGTGTGTTGAACTGACCTTGCATTCCTGGAATAAATCCCACTAGGTCATGATGCATAGTTCTTTGTATATTTTGCTTGATTTGGTTTGCTAGTATTGTCTTGAGGATTTTTGAACCCATATAATAAAGAAATATTGTTTGTAGTTTTCTTTTCTTGTGATGTCTTTATCTGGGTTTAGTATCAGAGTAACTCTGGCCTCATAAAATGAGTTTTGAAGTGTTTCTTACTTTTCTATTTTTTTAAAGAGTTTGTGAAAATTGGTATTAATTCTTCTTTAAATGTTTGATAGACTACAGCAGTGAAGTCATCTAGGCCTGGGCTTTTCTTTGTGGGTAGGTTTTTGTTTTGTTTTGTTTCTTTTTAGGAGGTACCGGGTACTGAACCCAGGACCTCATACATGGGAAGCAGACAT
Source organism: Tolypeutes matacus (assembly GCA_026826555.1). Taxonomy (NCBI): domain Eukaryota; kingdom Metazoa; phylum Chordata; class Mammalia; order Cingulata; family Chlamyphoridae; genus Tolypeutes; species Tolypeutes matacus. The sequence goes on from JAKSZT010053837.1 coordinate 1,024,306, forward strand.
TCAACCACTAAGCTACACCCCATCCCCAGTGGTAGGTTTTTTTTTTTTTTAATTACTAATTGAATCCTTTCCCTTGCTATAGAACTATTCACATTGTCTACTTTTTCTTGGTTCAGTTTCAGTAGTTTGTGTATTTCTAGTAATTTGTCCTTTCATCTAAGTATCTAATTTGTTAGCATACATTTATTTATCATATTCCTTTGTAACCTTTTTTGTTGCCATAAGGTCAATAATAATGTTCTTTTTTCATCTTTTCTTCTAGTAATTTGAGTCTTCTTTTATCTTGGTCAAATACCTCAAACTTTATCAATTTTGTTGATCTTTGAAAAGAAACAGTTTTGATTTCATTGATGTTCTATATTATTTTTCTATTTGCTTTTTCATTAATTTCCTCTCTAATCTTTATTATTTCCTTCTTTAGTTTTAGTTTGCTCTTCTTTTTCCGGTGTCTAAAGGTGAAAGTTTAGATTATTGATGTGAGATCTTTCTTTGCTCTTGTTATTTATAGCAATAAATTTCCCTCTAAGCATTGCTTTAGCTGTTTTCTTAAAAAGCTAGAAAATGAATCTCCTAAGTTTTGATATGTTGTGCTCCATTTTCATTCATCCCAAAGAATTCTTTCATTTATGCTTTGATTTCTACTGTGAACAATTGGTTATGTAGGAGTGTGTCATTTAACTTCAACATATGTGTGGGTTTCCCAAACTTTATCTTGCTATTGATTTCTAATTTTATTCCATTATATTCAGAGAACATACTTTGAATTATTTCTATCCCTTTAAATTTATAATAGTTTATTTTGTGGCCTAGCATATGGTCCGTCCTAGAGAATATTCCATATGCACTAGAGAAAAATACATATTCTGTTTTTGTTGGATGGATAATTATTTTTATCTGAATTAACTTTCGTGGTTTTGATCATTGTACTGTGATTGTATAAGAGAATGTCCTTGCTTCTAAAAAATATTTGTTGAAGCATTTAGAATTAAAAGAACATCATTTCTGCAACTTACTATCAAATGGTTCAGAAAAAAATGCATGTATACATATGTGTGTGTAGATAGATAGAT